>PVKE010042093.1:0-13893 GCA_004027555.1 Craseonycteris thonglongyai | reverse complement strand
TGTTTTTGCCAGCCCCGGGCCGCGCTCCGAGTCTCTGTCCCCGAACCGCTGCTTCCCTTTTCCTCTCCCGCTCTCCCCTTTTTTCTCTAACCTTTGTGTGTTGTTCTGCGTTGTGTGGTTCTCTTAGTTGAGGTTTCTTCTCAGGGTTTCCCCTGTGGATTCCCCTCTGTTCACAAGGCCCTTCCCAGGCAGTTATCGGTGTTCTCCTCTCATGCCGCCATCTTTGATCTCTATTAAATTCTTATGATAGAAAAATTAATGATCTAAGCATGCAATTTAAGAAGTTAGGGGAAAAACATATAAAGGAGATAATAGAAAATAAGAGCAGCAATGTAATAAATAGAAAACAAAGATACAATACAAAGGTGCACCAAAACTAAAAGTGGTTGTTTCAAAAAATAAAATAGACAAATTTTTAGTTATTTTAGTAGAGCCAAGAAAGAAAGAAGACACAATTAAAATGTAATAGGAATAAAAGGAGTACTTAAATACAGATATGGCAGACATTAAAAACAGTGAATATTATGAATATTATTATATCTATAAATTTTAAAACATATTCACAATGAACAAAATCTTGGAAAAATTGAGTCTAGTAAAAATAAAATCAAGATGATATAGAAAGTCTGAGGAGTGTTATGACCACTAAAGAAATAAAATCAGTACATAAAATAATCCAACAAAAAAAACATGAGACCCAAATGTTATTACAGTTGAATTCTATCAAACTACCAAAGAACAAATCATTCCAATCTAATACAAACTCCTCTAGAGAACTTAACAGAAAATACCCTAACTAACTACATAGGCTCTGTATACTGTAATGCAAAAACAAGTTAAAGACAGAATGAAAAGGGTACTCTCACTTATGAACCCAGATGAAACAGGACTCTACATTATGAGTAATGAGGGACCTTCAAATTCAACCTGTGATGATTATACATACTACATTGGCAAAAAGCAAAATCCAATGACACCAAGTCTTGATAAAAACACAGAATTTCTTTTTTATTATTATTATTTTTATTTTATTGGGGTGATATTAATTGACACAGGATTTCTATATGTTGGTAGTGGTAGCATAAATTGGTATGCTCATTTTGGAAAATGATTTTGTCATTTTCTTGTAAAGTAGAAAATGTATGTACACTTTGACCCAAAAATCTATTCCTAGGAATTATGGTACATAAAATGATGGCCCCTCCTCTAAATGTCCACATTCTATATCCCAAGACCTGTGAACATGCTATCTTACATGGCAAAAGGGACTTTGCAGATGTGAACATAAGGACCTTGAGATAGAGAAATTATCCTAGATTATCTGGATAAACCCAATGTAATCACATGAATCTTTAAGAGGTAAGAGTAGAAGCTGTGGTCAGAGAGGTGGCATGTGAGGATCTAATGCCCGGTTAATGGGTCTAAAAGAAGGATGCACAGGGACCAAAGAGAGGCCACTAGGAGCTGAAAAAGGCAAGAAAATAGATTTGCCCCTAGAACCTCCAGAATGAAATGTGGCCCCATTGATACCTTGATTTTAGTCCAGTAAATTCCATATTGAACTTCTGAACTACAGAACTATAAGACAATAAATTTGTTGTTGTTGTTTTTTGTTTAAGATTTGTTCTCATTGTTTTTGACAGAGACACAGAGAGACATCCCATAGATGTCATAGACATGTCCTCTGTGTGCCCCAAAGCTGAGCCATCCCAGCTTCCCTGAAACCTTCTCTCTTGAAATCAGGAATAAGACAGGGATGTCCCTTGTCACCACTGTTATTCAATGCAGCACTGGAAGTTCTAGCCAGAGCAATCAGGCAAGAAAAAGAAATAAAAGGCACCCAAATTATTAGTGAGAAAGTTGAACTGTCACTTTTTGCAGATGTCATGTTTCTTTATGTAGAAAATCCTAAAGACTCCACTAAAAAACCATTATAAACAATAAGCAAATACAGTAAAGTTGCGAAATACAAAAATCAGTGTACAAAAATCCATTGCAAGACAGCATCAAGATGGAGGTGTGAGAGGAGCTCTTGAAACCTCTCCTGGAAAGACAACAATTTAAACAACTAAAATCCAACCCTAAGTAGTGCACAGCCTCAGCTGAGAGACCCAAGAAAATTTCTAAAGCTGGAGAAACGGAGGTGAGTGAGAGAGATAGAAAGAGAGCCGTGTAGAGACCCCCGTGGAGCGAAACCCTGAGACCCACGCAGTGACGACCCAGAAGCTGAGGCGGGTTCAGCAAAGGAGAGACTGATGGAGGTGGGAGCTGGGGGCACGGGTCCAGGAGCAGAACGACTCTGGGCAGGTTGGAGGCCTGGAGCGGACAGAGGTGGAGACACAGACACCACAGCGTGGGGTAAACGGAGAAAGCGGGTGCAGCTGATGGTGGTGAGAGGCCCCAGTGGGAGTGAGGGGGGCACAGCTGGGGCGGGGTAAGGGCGGCCAGAGTGCAGGGCAGGAGGCCGGAGCACAGGGCAGGAGGCCAGAGCGAGGCACCAGCAGCAGCCAGAGATGGGTGCGGGGGACCGGAGTGAAGATCCGGCTGCGGGTGCTGGAGTCGGGCAGTTGGAGCTGGGGGCCCGCGGAGCATGAGGCCAGTGGCTGGAGCCGAAGGTGGGTGTTCCAGTGGCTGGAGCGCCGACACCGGGACTGTGCTGGCAGCTGAGGCACAGAGTGGCCTCAGTGAAGTGGGGCCCCAACCAGAGCACTGCGTAGCCTTGGACATGGAGCCCGGCTGCTTCCCCTTGCTGTCTTCCAGGGCTCACCCTGCAGGCCTCTCCCATGGCAGGCCTTCAATGAGCTGCTGCCAGGAAGCAGCCACTACCCTGTGATGCAATCAGACTTGCACCTTTCCCAACAAACCCCGTCCCCACTCTTCCCACTAAAGCCAGCAAAGGGATCTAGGTATGGCAGCTTCTGACAGCAGTGGGATCTCAGAGGCATAGAATGCCATCGCCCACCATGCCTTCCCAAAGAGGAGGCATACAGAGACCAGGGCAACGGAGTCAAAGAGAAGCCCATCTCCTAGGAAGTCTCCTACTGTGAGAAAATGAAACAAGTAAGAGGAAATATTATAAGACACTAACACCAGCTAAGAAGTAAAAGAAAGATACCTTCACATCTACCAGAAAAAAAGTCCTCATGTCCAGGAAATGAAATGCTCCAACAGCGATGAATACCCCTTTAAACAAAGGAGCTCAGAAAAATAGAGAAAAATCTCCAGAAAAGGATCTTGAAGATATGGAATTATATGAGCTAAATGACAGAGAATTCAAGGCAACAATTATAGAAATACTCAGAGATCAAAGAAAGCTGGCAGAGTACACAGAAAGAACTAAGTAATCTCAGAAAGGAAATTGAATCTATGAAAAAGATGCAAATAGAAATTCTGGAGATAAACAACACAATAAAAGAAATGAAAAATGAAATAGATAGCATAGGAAGCAGAGCTAACCAGATGGAGGAAAGAATTAGTGAAGTTGAAGATAGAAATTTGGAAATGTCACAGAAGGAAGAAGAGAGAGACCTAAAAGCTAAAAGAAATGAAAGATATCTACAAGAACTATCTGGCTCAATTTAAAAAATAATATAAGAATAATAGGTGTTCCAAAGGGAGCAGAACATGAGATGGTCACAGAGAATTTATTCAGATAAATAGTAGATGAGAATGTCCCAAATCTATAGCAAGAACTGGAACCTCAAATCCAAGAAGGAAACAGGACCTCTAGCTACTTGAATCCTAACAGACCCTCTCCAAGGCACACTGTACTAAAGATGTCAAAGGTCAAAGACAAAGAAAGAATCCTCAAGGCAGCCAGGAAAAAGAACACCATAACCTATAAAGGAAAGCCCATCAGACTCTCATCAGATTTCTCAACAGAAACTCTACAAGTCAGAAGGAAATGGAGAAAGCATTCAAAATAGTAAAGGAGAAAAATTACCAGCCAAGAATTCTGTACCCAGCAAAGTTATCCTTTAGATATGAAGGAGGCATAAAGACCTTTTCAGATGTATAAAATCTGAAGGAATTCTCCAGCACAAGCACAGCATTTCAAGAAATACAGAAGGAGGAGATTGAACCTGAAACAAAAAGTAAAAGTATATAGGGATAAACTGGAACAACAAAAATATAAAAAGGGGAGGAATTAAAGATTTAAGTTTCCAAGGAGAATGCAGATAAGAAACATCCTTAAGAAAAGGAACTACTGCATATGTGAAACTTTTTTATATAAAGTTCATGGTAATCACTGAAAAAGAACTTAGAACTGGGACACATTACAATAAAAGAAGAGAATACAGAAAAAAACAGTCATAAACATCATCAAACTAAAATAAACAATGGGAAAAAAACAAAGAAGCAATTAAAGGAAAAAAAAAAAAAAAGCTACCAGAAAGCAAAAAGTAAAAGGGCTATAGGAAATCCTCATATATCAATCATCACCATAAATGTAAATAGACTGAACTCACCAATAAAAAGACACAGAGTAGCAAACTAGATTAAAGAACAAAAACCAACCTTATGCTGTCTACAAGAGACACACCTCAGCCATATGGACAAGCACAGACTCAAGGTGAAAGGGTGGAAAAAAATACTCCAAGCAAACAAAACCCAGAGAAAAACAGGTGTAGCCATACTTATATCTGAAAGAAGCAGAATTCAGGATCAAAAAGATAATAAGAGACAAAGATGGACATTTCATAATGATAAAAGGGACAATACAAGAAGATATTACATTTATTAATATATACGCCCCCAACCAAGAAGCACTAAAATTTACAAAGCAACTAATAACAGATCTAAAAAAAAAACTGACAAAGACACAATTATAGTAGGGGACTTACACAACTCATTGACAGCCACAGACAGATCATCCAAACAGAAATAAACAAAGAAATATCAGCTTTAAATGATACATTAGAGCAATTGGACATAATTGACATTTACAAGACACTTCATCCTAAAACATAGGACTATACATTCTTTTCCGGTGCACATGGAACGTTTTCAAGGATAGACCACATGCTGGGACACAGAGCTAGCCTCAGCAAATTTAAGAAGATCGAAATCATACCAAGTGTATTCTCCAATCACAAAGCTTTGAAATTGGAGATTAACTACAAAAAGAAAGCAGGAAAAACCACATATACATGGAGATTAAACAGCATGTTATTAAAAAAAATGACTGGATCTAAGAAGAAATAAAAGAAGAGATTAAAAAATACATAGAAACAAATGACAATGAAAACACAACATACCAAAATTACTGGTATGCAACAAAAACCGTAATAAAAGGAAAATTTATATCACTACAAGCCTATCTCAAGAAACAAGAAAAATCACAAGTAAACAACCTAATATCACATCTTCAAGAACTAAAAAAAGAAGAACAGAAAACACCCAAAGCCAGCAGAAGGAAGGAAATAATAAAAATTAAAGCAGAACTAAATGAAATAGAGAATAGGTAAACAAGAAAAAGAATTAATGCAACAAAGAGCTGGTTCTTTGAAAAAATTCATAAAATTGACAAACCCCTGGCTAGGCTCACTAAGGGAAAAAGAGAAAACACACAAATAATCCAAATTCGAAATGAAAGAGAGGAAATTTCAACTGATATCACAGAAATACAAAGGATCATACAAAAATACTATGAAGGACTATATGCCACCAAATTTTGCAACCTAGAAGAAATGGGCAAGTTTTTAGAAACATATAGTCTACCTAGACTGAATCAAGAAGAATTGGATAACCCAAACAAACCAATCAACAATATGAAAATCAAAACAATCATCCAAAACCTTCCCAAAAGCAAGAGTCCAGAACCAGATGGTCTCACTAACGAATTTTACCAGGCATTCAAAGAGAAACTAGCACCTATCCTTCTCAAACTTTTCCAAAAAATTGAAGACAAGGCAATGCTTCCCAACTCATTCTGTGAGGACAACATTACCCTAATACCAAAGCCTGGCAAGGATGTCACAAATAAAGAAAAATATAGACCAATACCTCTGATGAACAATGATGCAAAAATCCTAAACAAAATACTAGTAAATAGAATACAACAATGCATTAACCTTAGTGCTACCTTCTGCCAACGGTACTAGCGAGAAATGCAAAGGGTAATTAACTATGGTCTATGTATAAGCCAATATATCAGCCCACTGCACTTTTTGCTCGAGATACAAAAGCTGATATTATCGGCCCGTTATACTAAAAGGGTTAAAAAGATTATACATCACTATCAAGTGGAATTCATCCCAGGGGCACAAGGACTGTTCAACATATGCAAATCAATCAACATGATACACCACATAAACAAAATTAAAGATAAAAACCATATGATTATATCAATTGATGCAGAAAAAGCATTGAAAAGATAAAACATACATTTATGATCAAAACACTTAATAAAATGGGTATAGAAGAAAAATACCTCAACATAATAAAGGCCATATATGACAAACCTTCAGCAAATGTCTTGCTGAATGGGAAAAAAACTGAAACCTTTTCTTCTAAAATCAGGAACGAGACAGAGATGTCCCCTGTCACCACTGCTATTCAACATAGTGCTGGAAGTTCTAGCCAGAGCCATTAGGCAGGAAAAAGAAATAAAAGGCATCTAAATTGGAAATGAAGGAGTTAAACTGTCACTTTTTGCAGATGACATGATCCTTTATATAGAAAACCCTACAGACTCCACCAGAAACTATTAGAAATAATAAATGAATACAGTAAAGTTGCGGGATACAAAATCAATGTACAAAAATCCACAGTATTTTTATACACAATGAAACTTCAGAAAAATAATACCGTTTGCAATAAAAAAAGTAAGTAAATAAAATACTTAGGAATAAACTTAACAAAGAATGTGAAGGATTTATACATGGAAAACTATAAGACACTATTAAAAAACATTGAAGAAGATACAAAGAAATGAAAGGATATTCCGTGTTCATGGATTAGAAGAATCAACATAGTTAAAATGGCCGTATTACCCAAAGCAATATACAGGTTTAATGCAATTCGCATCAAAATTTTACAGACATTCTTTCAAGAAATAGGTTAAAAAAGTTAACAAATTCATATGGAAACACAAAAGGCCCTGAATTACCAAAGCAATCCTCCAAACAAATAATAAGGTGGGAGGCATCATGCTCTCTGACTTCAGTGTATACCACAAAGCATCAATAATCAAAACAGCTTGGTATTGTCAGAGAAACAGACATACAGACCAATGGAACAGAATTGAAAACCCAGAAATAAACCCACAAATATGCAAACAGATAATCTTTGATAAAGGAGCAAAAAATATACAATGGAGAAAAGAGAACCTCTTCAGTAAATGGTGCTGGGAATATTGGAAAACCACATGCAAAAGAATGAATCTGGGCCGTGAACTGTCATCATATACCAAAGTTAACTCAAAGAGGATTAAGGACCTCCACATAAGATCTGAAACTATGAAGTGCATAGAAGAAGGCATTGGCACTAAACTTATAGACCTTTGGCTTCAAGAGCACTTTATGAACTTGACCCCAAAGGCAAGGGAAATAAAAACAAAAATAAATGAATGGGATTATATCAAACTAAAAAGCTTCTACACTGCAAAGAACACTATCAACAAAGTAAAAAGGAAACCAACCAAATTGGAGAAAATATTTGCAAATAATGCCGCTGAAAAAGGGCTAATATCTAAAATATATAAAGAACTCATACAACTCAACAACAAAAATACAAATGATCCAATTAAAAAATGGGCAGAAGATCTAAACAGACATTTCTCCCCTGAAGACATATAAACAGCCAAGAGATACATGAAAAACTGCTCCACATCACTAGCGATTAGGGAAATGCAAATTAAAACCACAGTGAGATACCACCTCACACCTGTTAGGTTGTCTATAATCAACAAGACAAGGAATAACAAGTGCTGGAGAGGCTGTGGACAAAAAGGAACCCTCATACACTGCTGATGGGAATGTAAATTGGTACAACCACTGTGGAAGGCTGTATGGAGATTCCTCAAAAAACTAGGAATGGAATTGCCATATGACCAGCGATCCCTTTCCTGGGTGTCTACCCAAAAAACCTGAAAACCTTAATCCGCAAAGATATACATACCCCAATGTTCATCGCAGCAGTGTTCACAGTTGCCAAGTCGTGGAATCAACCAAAGTGTCCTCTGATAGATGACTGAATAAAGAAGTTGTGGTACATTTATGCAATGGAATACTACTCAGCAATAAGAAAAGATGAAATACAGCAATTTGCAACAACATGGACAGATCTTGAAAACATCTTATTAAGTGAAATTAGTCAGAATGAAAAAATAAAGAAACATATGACCTCACTTATAGGTGGAATATAAAACTGAACGGAACAAAGAAACAAAGACTCATGGACACAGTCAATAGTTTAGTGGTTACCTGAGGGTAAGGGGAGAGGTGGGAGGGGGGGAAAGATGGGTGGGCAGGGAGTAGAGAGAGGGAATCAAACATATGGTGATGGAAAGTGAGCTGATTCTGGGTGGTGAGCACAAAATGTGATGTATAGACAATGTAATGTAGAACTGTATACCTGGAAACAATGTAATTGATATCAATCAATGTCACCCCAATAAATTTAACAGCTAAAAAAAAATCATTGCATTCCTATATTCTAACAGTGAAACTTCCAAAAAAGAAACAACAACAACAAAAATACTTTTGCAATTGCAACAAAAAGAGTAATAAAATACCTAGAAATAAACTTAACAAAGGATGTGAAAGATCTGTACACTGAAAACTAAAAGACAATATTAAATGAATTGAAGAAAAAAATAAAGAAATGGAAAGATATGTCATGTTTGTTAATTGGAATAATGAACATAGTTAAAATAGCTATCCTGCTTTAAGCAATATACATATTTAATATAATTCCTATCAAAACACCAATGACATTCTTTCAAGAAATAAATCAAAAAATTATCAGATTTGTATGGAATCACAAAATACCCAAATCACCAAAGCAATCCAATGAAAAAAGAACAAAGCTGGAGGCATCACACTCCCCAATTTCAACTTATACTCCAAAGCATTAATTATCAAAAAGGCATGGTATGAGATTGGTAGAAAAGCGGACACACCAAAAAACATAACAGAATTGAAAACCCAGAACTAAACCTACATATAAGATATCTAACTATTAAGTTCACAAAGTCATCCTAGAAAAACTGCTATATGCCTCATTGCTGAATATCACTATGGTCACCTGAAAAGTACTGCCCTAGAGAAGCTATGTATCGATTCCAGTGCCTACTCCATCCTTCAAAGCAATTTTGGAAGTTTTTTTCTGGAATGGCCTGAATGTCATCAAAACGTCTTTCTTTCAATGTTTCCTTTATCTTTGGATAAAAAAAAAAGGCCATGGGGGGCCAGATCAGGTGAGTAGGGGGAGTGTTCCAATACAGTTATTTGTTGACTGGCTAAAAACTCCCTACAGACAGTGCTGTGTGAACTGGTGTATATTTGGTGATGCAAGAGCTGTGAGTTGTTGAAGAAAAGTTCAGATCATTTTCATCTAACTTTTTCATGCAGCCTTTTCAGCATTTTCAAATAGTCAACTTGGTTGACTGTCCAGTTAGTACAAATTCATAGTAAGTGATACCTTAGATATCAAAAAAGGGTACCAACATTGTTTTGACTCTTGATTTGGCCTGGAAGAACTTTTTTCATCATGGAGAATTGGCTGACTTTCATTGTGCACTTTGACACTTTATTTCAGGGTTGTATCGGTATACCCATGTTTCATCACCAGTGATAATACAGCCCAAAACATAATCTTGCCTTTCCAAAAGGTCTTGGTAAACCTCTACTCTCCTTCACTTTCGTTCATCAGTAAGCTCCTTCGGGACTATTTTTGTACACATCTCTCTCATATCAAGATACTCAGTTAAGATTTTTCTAAATGTTTCTCTATCAAAGTTTACTTGGTTTGCTATGCTTCTCACAGTCAGCTGATGATTCTGACACACAATTTGACAGAATTTTGCAATTTTTAATCAGTTCTGCTCATTACTGGCCACCCTGACCTCTCTTGATTAGTGACACTTTCTCTGCCCTCAGAAAACATTTAATCCGTTTGTATAATGCTGTTTTCTTCGTGACATTATTCCCATACACTTGGACTAAGATGGCTCTGATTTCACCTTCACTCTTGCCAAGTTTAACAAGAAATTTAATGTTTATTTGTTGCTCTAATTCAAGTTTCAACATTCTCATAATAGCATACAAAAACACACAACAATAATGAACACCAAGACACCACCATGCCAACATGAATACACCTGTGAGACACTGATATGTGAAGGTTATAAAACGTTACTGAGTTGTTTGTACAGTACTGCCAGCATAAGCACAAAATGGCAAATTTGCAAACTTAGTTGTCAAACCTGGTATATAGACAGATAAGTTTTGACAAAGTAGCTAAAAACATATAATAGAGAAAATATAACTTCTTCAGTAAATAGTACTGGGAAAGTTGGAAAGCCATGTGCAAAAGAATGAGTCTGGACTTGTGTTCTGTCACTATATAAAATTTTAACTTAAAATGGATCAAAGACCCCACATAAGACCAGAAACAATAAATTGCATAGAAAACATCAGTACTAAACTTATGGAGCTTGGGTTTAGGGAGGATTTTATGGAGTAAACATGAAAGGCAAGGGAAATAAAAGCAAAAATAAATGAGTGGGACTATATCAAACTAAAAAGCTTCTGCACAGCAAAAGAAATCATCAATAAAATAAAGAGGCAACCAATAGAATAGAAGAAAATAATTTGCAAACAATGCCTCCAAAAAAGGTATAATATTCAAAATATATAAAGAACTCATACAAATCAACAACAAAAACCAAACAATCCAATTAAATATGGACAGAGGACCTATAGAGACACTTCTTCCGAGAAGACATAGAAATGGCCACGATAGATGAAAAAAAATACTAGCTATTTGGAAAATGCAAATCAAAATCACAATGAGTTACCACTTTATATCTATAAATGGCTATCATCAACAAGTCAAACAGTAACAAGTGTTGGAGAGACTATAGAGAAAAAGGAACCCTTATACACTAATTTTGGGAATGTAAATTGGTACAGCCATTATAGAAACAGTCTGGAGGCTCCTCAAAAAATTAAGAATAGACTTACTATATTACCCAGCAATTCCTCTTCTAAGTATCTACCCCCCAAAATTCTGAAAACTGTTGTCCTCAAAGGTATAGGTACTCCAATGTTCATCATAGCACTGTTCACTGTGGCCAAGACATGGAAAAAACCAAAGTGTCCTTTAATAAATGACTGGACAAAAAAGATGGTACATTTACATGATGGAATATTACTCGGCCATAAGAAAAAATGAAACACTGCCATTTGCAACAACATGGATGAACCTTGAGATTGTCGTGTTAAGTTAACATCAAGAATCATATGACTTCACTCATATGTGAGATATAAAACTGAAAGCAACCAAGAAACAACTCATGGACACAGACAATAGTTTAGTGTTTTCTTGAGAGTAACCACTAAACTACCTAGAGGGTAAATGGGGAAAAGGGTAGTGGAGGAAGGAGTTAAATATATGGTAATGGAAGAACTGATTCTGGGAGGTGAACACACAATGCAACACATATATGCTATATTGTAAAATTGTGCACCTGGAACCGATGTCATTTTGCTAACCAATGTCACTTCATTAAATTTAATTTTGAAAGAAAGAAAAATTGAAAGTCATAAAGACAACATACAGCATGATACCACTATTGATGAAGTACAAAATTAAGCAAAGCTAAGCAATATGTTGTTTAGGTTACTTAAACGTGTGATATAATTATTTTTTAAATAAAATAAAAACAAATAAAAAATTTAAACTTGGAGTTAAACCACAAGGTAGGAAGGGGGAAGGCATAAGAGAAGAACACATACACAAAATTCAAAGGTATTAGTATTGCTCTAACTCTTAAATGGGATGAGGGGTAAGTGGATGAACATCTTAATACACTCCAAAACTTTAAAATATATTATATTATTAGTTTCTATTAGAATTACCTTATAAATTATATTAATGTCTATATAGTGAAAACTAAACCCCCAAATTTCCTTTCCCACCTGCTTTAGCCAGATGAATTCTCCCACTTGCAGCTCTAGCAATATGGCTGAGAGACAATACATTCTAGAGCACTTGAGCCACACTGGCTCTAGATTCAGAGACAACAGATTGGATGACCTTTCTACAAAAGAACTACATTGCCATAGAGAAAAATTACTACCAAATTTTCCAAAGTGCTTGTACCAACTAGGCTTCTGTCAAAGCAAAAATAATCAGACATCAGGGGTCTTATAAAAATAAAGACAACTCGCCTCAAGTACAACCAGCAGTTCAGTGTTTCACTCTTACTGGATGTGAACGACCAAAGATGAGCAGGATCTTGAAGAAAACCTCCTTATAGAAGACAGGGGCCAAGAGAAACAGAAAAGAACTCAAAGAAACGCATGCAGAGTGTAGAAGTAAAATATAGCCACTCCTCACTTAACGACCTATCTGTTTAACAACAACCTGTTCTCCAGCACAGGAAATCCCCTTTCTCAGTCTTTGTCTCCTTTCAGCAGTTAGTATTCACTACACCAAGCTTGCCCAACCCATGCCCCAGGATGGCTTTGAATGTGGACCAACACGAATTCATAAACTTTCTGAAAACATTATGATATTTTTGTGATTTTCTTTTAGCTCATCAGCTATTGTTAGTGTTAGTGTATTTTATGTGTGGCCCAAGAAAATCCTTCTTCCAGTGTGGCCCAGGGAAGCCAAAAGATTGGACACCCCTGAACTACACTAAGAATTCGAAATCACACAAGACTACATATTGCATTTATAAGTGTGGTATCACGTGATAGCTATTGAAAAATAATACCCCATGGCGCCATGACACACCATAAGACATCTACCCTTAAGCCTCTCACTTATCAACCAATTTGCTTAATGACCTAGTTGTAGGAACAGAACTCAATCATTGAGGCATGCCTGTATTTAAAAATTATCAATGATTTTCTTAGAAAAATGAGATTTATTTTCTCAAAGAAATGAGAAGCTACTGATTTTCTTTGAGAAATAAGAAGTATAAAAAAAAGATGCTACAAAAGAAAACCAATCTTAGAATACAAGCTTTTTGAAATAAACAATTAATAAGTAAATAATAAATAAATAGATAGATAGATAGATAGATAGATAATCTGAGAAAGAAAAAAAGGCCAGTAAAATGGTTGTAAAAATAAAAAAAGGTAGAAGAATACAGCAGGGGGAAGAAAAGATGGCGGCATGAGAGGAGAACGCCGATAACTGCCTGGGAAGGAACTTGTGAACAGAGAGAAATCCATGGGGAAACCCTGAGAAGAAACCTCAACTAAGAGAACCACACAACACAGAACAACACACAAAGGTTAGAGGAAAGAGAGGAGAGCGGGACAGGGAAGGGGCAGCAGCGGTTCGGGGACAGAGACTCGGAGCGCGGCCCGGGGCTGGCAAAAACAAAGGGGGATTGGGGGACTACGGTCAAAGTGGAGCTGGATTGAGGACGGGCTGGAAGCCGAGACCTAGGGAGCGTGGAAGCCCCACAAAACTGCGGACAATTTAACATCCGAACTCAAGGGATAGCCCGTAGTGCCCTAATCAGATCACAGAGCCTAAAGTGGAACAGGGACTGTGGAGCAGGGCAGCTGCACTTCCCGGCGGGCGGGGTGAGAGCAGGGCACCAGCCCACAGCAGCTCAGCACCCCTGATTTACGGAGGAGATTGACTGTGAGGGAGCGCCTTCTGAGGACAGGGCTCTTGGAGTGAGGGCTGGGGCTTGAGTGGGCA
>PVKE010042092.1:0-13893 GCA_004027555.1 Craseonycteris thonglongyai | reverse complement strand
TTTTTTTTTTTTTTTTTTTTTTTTTTTTTTTTTTTTTTTTTTTTTTTTTTTTTTTTTTTTTTTTTTTTTTTTTTTTTTTTTTTTTTTTTTTTTTTTTAGTGCTTACACTATGGCTATCTTTATTCTGGTGATCCTAATCTCAGAATCAAATGATAGCAATGGCATACTAATATTTTTCCCAACCTCCAGGTCTGTACACTTTTAATTCTCTGTTCTGAGCAGGATGATTTTTTTTTTTTTTAATTTTATTGTTTTTGCCAGAGACAGAGAAGCAGAGAGGAGTGGAGCCCAGAGCAGTCTCCATAATTGTACATCATCAGTTTCAACATAGTTTTGTTCCACACAGGTTGGTAGAGGCTGTACAGGGAGGGACCCAGGCCATGGACCCCCTGCATATGGGAGGCACACCCCTGAAAGCTGGGGGCCAAACCTGGGGCCTTCCACATGGGCAGCTTGCCCCAGCAAGAACCGAACTGGGGGCACAACCTAGTCCAGCACATGGGTCCTCACAGGCTGGGGCCCAGATTTGATCCTCAAACCCCAAGGCTGCAACGTGAGCACTCAACCAGCTGAGCCATCCCAGCTTCCATGGACACACTCAATAGTTTGGTGGTTACCCAGGGTAATCTTTTTTAAATTCAAATATCTTTATGTCATTCATGTTCTAATAGTTCCCCATTGCCCTTGGGCTAATTTCTAAACTCTTCTCAATCTTAGGTTTCTGCTTTCCTATAAAGTTTCAATTCTTATTATTTTTAATCCCTACTGTACCCTCTTCCCATATTTAGTTATGCTCGGGTCATTGACTACATCATGTTCTATTTCACTTTTGGGTCATTTTGTTACCTTTACTTTAAAGATTTTTTCCTTCCCCACCTTTATTTCTTTATTGCTGGAGAACTCAAGTCTAAGTTCAATGTCACTTCCGGGAAGCATTCCTGGTTTCCTCCCAAAGATGGTGTTAAGTGCCCTCCTGTGGCTTCCACAGCAGCCTATTCTAGAAATAGTCACAATCTCTACTAATGTGTTGTATCCACCACTATAACACTGATGAAAGAAATCAGCATTGGTGCAGCACCATTCAGGGGCCCAGTGTCCACTCGCAATAAATATGCCAGCAGTGTAAACAACGCTTAATGATAATGGAGCACTTCTTTTTTTTCAAGCAAAGGAGCCTTTTATAAGAAGCATATTCTTATTGTTCATCTTTAAAGGAGTTCACTGTCATATATCTTTATGCTACACTAAGGCACAGTTAAGAATCAAAGAGTAACTTAAATTGGATAACAACTTTGCTTAACAGCATGAAGCTACAATAAGAGAAAAACACTAAGATAGATCAGATACTAAAAAAAATGTATCCTCTTATTTCTAATTTTGATAGGTATATTTCCTTTCAAAGTATGTTACAGCTCTGCAGAAAAATATCTTCAAAGAGGAGCAACTTGAAACAGATAAAGTATTGCATTTAAAAAAGACAGAGAAAAAAATGTGGCCCAGTCCTCAGCTCCATAATGCTAATACTGTTGGGTTCTAGTTGTTTGTGTTGTCCTCCTTAGGTGGGGACTTCAAAAAGATAAATGAGATTAAAGATGAAATTCCTGATGTTTCAAATGAAAGCACACCGATAAAAATCACAGAAACAGCACACATAAATCTCCTTGGAAGGTCCTGACTCCTAGCTTTCTGTAGCAATAACTGAGTAAGCCAGGGTGTCTTGTAACTTAGGTCAATGGCATTTGTCAGACTTTTCAATAAAGTGGCAATGAAAGACTAAATCCATGCAAGGTGGGAGATAAATTAGTACACAGCCAAAAGTACTGGAGAAATAAGCACTGGTTTCGTAGCTGAAATATTTTTTGATAAAGTAATAATCCCCTGTAATCTCTCTCCAGCTTTAAATAACAGCCGGTCTTTGTGCCGGCAGTTTAATTTTGTTGGCTCCCCTTGTCTTACAAATATATTTAGTGGAGTCTGGAATATCACTTTGTGCTGAAAGCTGAAGCTTTTGTCATGCTGAAGCTGGGCAAAGGCAATAAATCAAGGATAAAGTGAAAAGGAATAGAAATGGGCGATCGGAAACGTATTTCCCCAGTGCGGGCGAGCGAGCTTTCTTCTCCTGCAAGCAGGTGTATTGCATCAGTCATGTCTCCCTGTTAAGTGCCTCTGTTGTAATGATATTGACTTATATCTACATTGCACCCTGGTTGGCATGGCTCCAAAGTGCTTAAGATGCATCTCTGGGAAATACAAGTTGAAAATAGCATCATGAAAATATATAACCCCAGTTTTCTTTTCTTTTTTTCCTTTCCTCCTCTAAGATTATTTTTCCTAGGCAATGGTCCTGAGATGTCCAATCTTAGCTTTTATGTGTTCTCAATGTCTGTCTGTCCAGTTAATAAATGACTTTTTGAGCTACAAGACCACTATAAATTTAAAATTATTAAACCAGGATTAATAGATTGCATGATTTACATGTGTCAAATTGGTTGCTGCTGAAAATGGACTACAGAAGAAGAATGATGAGCTGTTTACTTGTCCTTGTTTTACCTTTGGCAACTGAAAGGAATAAAAATCACTATGATAGAATGCCAGAGAACTGGATATTTCTGTTAGTTTCCCACTGGTGAATAATACCTTTTCACAAACCCAGTGGCTTAAAAGAACCCACATGTCTTATCTCACAGGCCTGTTGGGTCAGAACTCACTGGAGTCGTGGTCTCATCAGAGTCGCCACTGGGGAATGATCTGCTTCTAAGCTTCCTTGGGATGTAGGCAAAACTCAGTCCCTTGGGAGTTTACAACTGAGGTCCTGGTTTCTTGCTGGCTATTGATCAGGAATCACTCTCAGCTCCTAAAGGTGGCCCACCGTTCCTGACCATGTGGTACTTCCCATAGGTCTTTACTTCTTACTGCCTCAAACCAGCAAGGCAGCATGAGCATCTATGTGAATAGATTCATTCTGGAATGTCATCACAGAATGACATCTCGTCACCTTTGCTATATATTCTGTGAGAAGCAAGTCCCAGGTCTCATCTATGTATAAGATTTGAGATTATGTAGAGAGCTTGAACTGAGGACTACCTTAGTGTCTTCCTACAGCCTTTCCAGTGCTTCCTGACCATTAAGACTTTCAGACTTTTATATAGTCATTCAAAGCAATAAGACTAAATGTTTTATATAGATGCATAAAACAAAATTGATAAATCTCACAAAATTAATGTTGAAAGAAACCAAACATGAAAATGTATATTCTCTATAATTCCAATTTGTTATCTATCTCAAAGACCAGCACATCTATCAGAAATCATAGTAGTGGATAGCCTTGAGGGACAATAACAACAGAGAATGCAAGGCAGCCTCTAGGTGCTGGAACGTTGTCTCCTGAACTACATGTATTCCACGTGTGAAAATACGTGGCGTGTCATGCTGACAACATGTGCACTTTTCTAAACACAAGTACAACCATACACTACACGCCAATGAAAATGTAAACAAAACCGAAGAAAACCCCTGGCAACCTTAGACTAGTCACTTCATTTCTATGGTCCTCAGTTTTCTAATTCTTAACATGAGGTTGACCTTGATTTTTATGATCCTTCTAAAATGTATCAAAACATAGAGTTGTATGAAACATTGAGGGGGCTATATACAGCATGTATTGGATGGCTGTAAAGTGCCCAGAATTCGTAATATATTCAATACAATTCTTACTGAAGGAGATCGCCATTCAGTATACACATACTTACAATTACAAAGACTGGCCTTGGGGAATTAAATTAATCTCAGTGAATGTATGTTTTATCAAAGTCTCCTTGAGCTCAGAAAATTTCTATGACCTGTTGATTTGAAAATTCCTTCAGCTGTAAAGCAAGTGTGGTGGCAAGCAGTGGGAGGAGTCTGATCTAGGAGCAGGCAAAAAGGGGGTGTATTGAACAGAATTTAAAACAATAATCAAACTCAAAAAAAAATTGTTTTCTTTTATTATCACCATGCACCTGCCATTCGCAGTGATGCCATTGATTTAACTCTCAACCACTTTGACAGCCTCGCCACTGTTCCTCAGTATGTCACTGCCAGGAATTGTGTTAAACACTGGGCTAAAGAAGTAGCTTAGATATGATTTTCTGTGATGGAAAATATGACAGGAAAGCTGAGAAGATGGATTTACATCAGTTTAATAATGTCTCTTCCTAAGACCCACATCACAGTACAGTCTGGATTGTCAAACAATTCAGGACACTTAATGTGTCACTGATTTTTCCTGCAAACCCCACTGGTTAACTGTGACCTCTGAAACTATTAGGGAAGTGGCTCCAAATGACGGGTGCCTAAATTAAAATTGGCAGTGAACTCACAAAATAAGTCTTCAATTTAAAGTTTCTCTGACAAACCCCCACACCTGAAACTTCACAAGAGGTTTGGCATCCAACTACCGCTAACCACGTCCGCTGCTCCAGGGTCACTCATGCCACTCAGCTGCCATGACCTCCCGAGAGGTCTCCTTTCTTTTGCCCTTGCCCTGCAGCCAGCCTCTCTCCACAAAGCACCAGAGGTATATCTTCACAGCATGAGGACCGTTACGTTTCCTTCAGCATAAAACTGCAATGAGCTTTCCTGTCACGAGGAAGGAACTCCAGGTTTCTTCCTAGATCGAGCACACCATACATGATCTGGACCCTGCGATCATCCTCAACGTTCCTCCTCTCCTGTCCTTGGCCTGGCTCACCTGCCTACTTACCATTTCTACAATATGCTTTGGGCTTTGCATTGACTTTCTCTCTGCCTGCATCCTTTGTTCACCAGGTGTCACATGGCTCAGTTTCATTTAAGCCCCTGTAAATATCATCTCATCTGAAAGTCCTTCCCCGACTGGCTACAGGATGAGAACATCAACTAGAGGGATTTATAGAGACCACAACATCTCTGAGTCAGGCCCTATCCTTTTCTCTCTGCCTTCGACTCTGCTTGATGTTTCTTCATCAACTTATTACCTGGTATTATATTCTACATTTATTTAGTCTGTCATCAAAACTAGAATGTAAGCTCTGAAGGGCTCAGACCTTGTTTTTTTGTATCTCCTGGACCTTAAATGGAGCGCTACACATTGTACATACTCACTAAATTACTAGTTAAATGAATGATTGGAAGTTTGGTTTTACTTTTACATTAGTCATATTAAATCCTCACCATAATCACTAGCTTTCCTGTTTCCTATTGGTACGTTGTTTTATTTTAACTGATAAAATGTCATATGTGTCTGTTAGACTTCATAACCTGAAGATTGTTAGAACTTTTAATCATTTGTCACATCAGAGTTTCATCATCATTTTATTTGTAAAAAAATTAGTAAACAATTGGCGATGCTGTTAATGGAGCACCTCCATGAATTCAACACTCAGCCCCGTATATAACTAAAGTTATGGTATTTTTAAAGCAACATTTGGTCAGAGGACCTGATGAGCTGTTGTTTGAATGATTTATTCCTCTAGCTTCAATGCTAAATTTGAGTATCAGATTAGACAATACAGAATGAAAGGAAAAGAACAGAGGCAGAAGTTAAAAAATAAATAAATAAAATAAAAAGAAGCAACTGAGAAACCGAGAGAAAAGAAGAAAAACAAGAGAACATCCATGCCACCATGAGACCTGTTCCACAGACTGCCAGCAGTGCTAACTTACTCCACACAGCTGCTCACTTATCAAGTGTCCTTGTCTTGAAATCATTGTCCAGGTTTTCATGCTTTTCCCATATAGGTTCTTCCTTACTTGTTAGAACTCTCTGTCTAGAGATTTTAGCCTGGTAATGCAATTGCATGCCACCTTAAGGCCTTAGGGCAACACAACTATGTGATTCATAAACTACCTGCTTGACTGTAAATGATGATTTTACCCCTGCCTGGTCCTTGGTTTTATATTCTGTAGCCCCTGGGTCCATCACTCCCCCATCTTCCTGCCTAATATGGGTTTTCAGAAACTTAGCTTAGGTGCAGCTTCCCAGCCTTCTTTTCTGCTAGTTTGGTTGGGGGTGGTTTATATAAGGCTGTTCTGGACCTCAGATATTCTTGATTTAGCCTTTTCCGCTAAGATCTTTTGCTTTCCTTCATTACAACATTATCTTGTTTAATTTTTTCTCATCCTTTAAGACTAGCATTATAGGCAATTTTTACCAATCTATTAAACACATAATTATAGTCATGCTATTGTGTATGTGTGGAACACAAATCATCTGAAGAACTAACATGAATGCCTCTGCATGCATTGTTCAAGAGAAACATTATGCAATTAGCAGCCCCTTTTCAACTGTATGTATTATTGCCATTGTTGAAAAGCAGTTTTGTATCCAGTTTAGCCTTTTTTTAAAATACAAAAAAAAAAAAGAAAAGAAGAAAAAACAAGGATGCAGACAGTAAATTCCGAGAAACAGATCAACATCAAATAATTTCTAGGCAAACTGAGTCATTTCAATCCAAGTCTGTATTATTCATACAGCAAATGCAGATAAATGTGTATTCACTCCTAGAGCACTTGCTAAAAGGCTTAACTTGTATAAAAAAGTTTTGCGGGATATTTTGTTAGACTATGAATGTTTTGCCTACTGAGCCAAATTTTAAACATAAAAACTAAATCTGGCAGAAATAGAGGTAAATGCATTTTAGTTGAGAACTTTAGAAAGATGATACGTATTTTAATAGTTACTGAGACCCAGATGTCTCCATTAATATGTGTGCCCAGCATCATGTAGAAATGTGGGGATATGGAGGCACATAAAGCAATCTGTCTCTGCTCAAGGAACTCATGGTTACAAAATAAAAATAATAGAAAAAATTCAATATTTGTTCATAAACACTATTATTAGTATAACCAATCATTTATCACCAATGCATGGAAACTTGTAACAGTAAAAGGGGGTTCTAATTACAATTTCACCCTCATAACTCGTATAATTTGGCATTGCTTCCAGCACACTCGTTACACACTTGTCAGTTACTACTGATCAGCACAGGTGTGGGGAATGATGGTGGGAAGCTACCTGAGGCAGAAGACCAAGCGATGAAAGAACTTGACACCTCATGGCCACTGATCTTTAGAGGACAGTCATAATATACTAATGTGCTGTTGTGCTGCATGTCGGGATCACCTTCTAAACCTGATCCACTATCAAATGCGTAGTCTCCCTCTTCACCAGCAGCCCCTACCCCCATAACTCCCTTCACCACTTTCACACATTCTACCTTGGCAAAAACCCTCACAATGCTATCCCATGCCCTATAGATTCAGTGCAGAAAGAGTTCCAGAATAAGGTTTACAAGCATTTGGGTTTTAACCGTTACTTTATTACAAACTAGCCTTTCAACCTTTTGCAAATCAGTGAGATTTTCCAACTTCAAGAAGGAAAACATGTGTCTCTGCTCACATTGTTTGCTGGTGCCTTCATCAGACTGAAGTGTGGGATAGTGGATAGAAATAGGCAGACTTAAGGATAAACCCAGCTCTGACATTTACAAGCTGAGTGACATTGGATCAGTCTCTGAACATGCCTGAATCTTAGGCTCTCCAGCTGTAATAACTACAGATGGTACTAACAATGCCAATGAGTATAGTGCACAAAGTGCTTCGCAGAGTATCTACCGCAAAGTATGTGCCAATAACATAGTAAGGAGCTGCTGTTTTTATTACTAATGTAGTTGCTAACTGCACCATGGGGCTGGCAATGGTGGAACGCTCTGCTGTTCTTTTAGAAAAGGAGCGATGCCCTTTGTCAGAACCATCTGGGAGTCGGCATTCCTTTTTTCCATCTTCGTGTTTTATTTTCAATTTTCTTGCTAAAATGCCAGAAACAGTGTGCTGCTCATACTCCTGCTTCATTCCCAAACACGAAGTTGCATGCTTGCGGGTAGGTGCGGGCTGTATGACCAAAGAAATAAACAAAAAGATGTGATGACACAGTTTGCTAGATTGGTGTATCCACTGCGTACAGTGAAGGGGCTTTATCAGTTACCAGTTCACTGTGAACGGTGCCCAAGGCAAAATAATCAGGAGAAGCACGACTCAACGTTGGTACCTGGTGAATGATAGCACGAGAAAACTTTTGTCATGTCAATTATTTTAAATATTATCTTGTCCGGAGATGGAAACTCTCATGGCAACTCCCAATGATTAGTAACAGCTACTCTGGGAACAGTTGGAAAGCTACTTGGCTCTGGTTCAAAGGAGGGCATGATAGATTAGTGGTGTCTGCCCGGAATGGAAGCGCCAAGTGCACATGTGTTCATTTATGGGTGTGTTGGTCCTTATCCCTGAATTAATTTCCTGCCAACTATTGTGCCAGCAAAAGATCATATGCTTTATTTATTAATTTATTAATTTTTCAGTGTTTTTTGGATTCCTGGATCTAACATACTTTTACAAGATCAAAGAGATAAAACAAAGAATTAAATTAATGTTGTTTTTCCCCAACCGATTTCTTTTTTCTTGAAAACAATAAAGTCCTATTCCTGCAAATGTTATAGCTGTTCATATATTCTTAAGCATTGTAAAAATGGGAGAATGGCCAATAAATAAGGCAATAGCAAAAGGTGAGAATTATTAAATATATGAAGATAACAATTATTTCAATCATGTATATTTTCAGTTCCTATAAAAATAGCAAGGTCTACATATTATGTGTCTTCCCTCACACAGAGCATAGGGTATATATGATTTATGCTCCTTGATCATTATTGGAATAACATATTTAAACTCTTAAAATAACTGAAAAAACTAATGTAGTTGCCTACAATAAGGGTTATTTACTGTATTTGTTTCTTCTGCAGCAAATACTTGTTTGTATCCAGATCTAGGTATGTCAGGAAGTACCCTTACAAGTGCCAGGGCAAAGCTATGAGAATCCATTACAGGCACTTGATAATGAGTATAGAACAGTTCACTGCTATGTGGGTAGAGTAGACAGAGTATGGCCATTACAACACGGGAAACAAAACCTTCAGGGGGTGAAATAAATGTATCATAAGAGCTCCTTCTTACTGTTATACAAACCCCTTCCCAAGAAGAACAGCTTTTGAGATGGAAACACCTGGGTAGGTTCTGATCAGCCATCTTTTTTCTTCTGGAATCTCAGAAGCAAGAAGAATGATGCTTTCTGTGCAAGGCCTGCTTTAGTGTCTGCACTAGGCATTCTTGAAATGGGGCCATGGTGGTGACTCACCCAGCACACCCAGGAACCTCTGGAATTAGATCAGTGTGCATGGTGCATGGGATATTTCTGTGGTCATGATACACAGCTAATATTAGAACCTCAAATGTATCTTTACCTATAGAAAACTAAATTTAAGGATGTAAGTCTCTATTTGAGGTATTTGTGTAATTTAGTATGCTGTTCACTTTTTATATAAGCAAAATGCTTGCATATTATATTAATCAACACTTTATTTTTAAATATGATTTTTTAAAATCTGAGTCATTATATTTTGAAAATTTATCAGAGATTTATGTCTATATTAGACTTTAAACACTGAAAATGCTACCTTAGTTGAAGAAACTTTAGGACCATATTCCCATCTTGTTTAAAACATTTCCAAAGTATTTAGTCTCGTTAAATCTCTTTTCCTGAGTTACTAGTGAAGCTAAGTATTTTACATTAGTTTCATGGCCCTCGTAGTCAGTTTGGACCCCATGGATGTTCAGATTGGTAGATGGAATAAGCTTAGAAGTGGGAATAGAATCCTAAGGAAACCAAGAGATGTGTACATTAGGAGGTAAAGAAAGAAAGATAGTTCTTTTTTTTTCTTTTTATCCAAAATGTCAGGTTAAGTAAATGCTGTACCTATTTCATCCTAGGATCACACCAAAATTATATATACATTATAAAACAATCAACCTCAAGAAGCATTTTAAAACTAGCTTAACAGAACCTCTATAATTAAAGGTATAATGAGGAAGCCACATGGAGAGGGTAAGAGGGGTGCAGCCAAAAACAAAAAACAAACAAAAAAAACCACACTGACCCCAAACCCAAAGATAGTGGTTGAATACCAGGAAGGACAGCTGGTAGCGTAGGGCCTCCCAGAAGACAGAGGGGTTGTAGCCCCACACTAGCCTCCCAGCTTGGGGGTCCTGTTGCAGAAAGAGGAGTTCCCACACATCTGGCAATGAAAATCAGTGAGTGCACCATCTGCTTTTCCTGATGAGAAAGATGGCAGCCCGCACAGACACTCATTCACCTGGTCTCCAGCGGGGAGGGTGGCAACTCAAGAGGCACCAGAAATAGACAGGGAGTAACTGAGTTGTGTGGCTATGGGGCCAGGGCTAGAGGGACAGTAGCCATCATCCTCGCATGTAGCCTACAAGTGGGCACCATCTTTTCTGTGTTGAACCCTCCCAGAAAGGGCCAAATCTGAGATGACATTAGTCTGGTAAAATCTGCATGCGTGCACTACCTTGCTGACAACCTGGGTCCCCATCATGCAC
This sequence comes from Craseonycteris thonglongyai, assembly GCA_004027555.1. Taxonomy (NCBI): domain Eukaryota; kingdom Metazoa; phylum Chordata; class Mammalia; order Chiroptera; family Craseonycteridae; genus Craseonycteris; species Craseonycteris thonglongyai. The sequence continues at coordinate 3,423 of PVKE010042092.1, read as the reverse complement.
AGCTAGTACTGCATCCCCTGGGACGCTCTCCACTACTGCATGCTGGGCCTTGCCCTACAAGCTGTGGGGCTCTCTTACTGAAGTGGAAAGCCCACAACAATCCAGAAAACTTGTGTGCATAACCAGTGAGTCACAACTTTTGCTGATGACCAGTGTGTCACAACCAGTGCTACAGCCTCTCGGTGGGCATCGCACAGAGACCTGCTGGCCTAAGGGGAACAGTGTCAGGCCACAACGTCCTCATGGTGTTTTTGCAATGTGATCACAGGCCCAGCATCAGTGCAAGAACTAAAGCTGCATTAACTTTCTAAAAACCGTTGCCCTTACCACATAGCTTCCTGGGACTATGCCTTGCCCACACAGAGCTGCACTGCTGGAGACACTCTTAGTAGGCTGACCAGAGGTCCCATTTAAAATGGGACAGACACAATTAGTACTGTCCTGTTTCAAGCGGTATGTATTAGCCTAGTCTCACTGGGCTAAATTCAAGGTGTCAGCTGGCACTTGAAATGGGACAGTACCGTTTGAAATAGGACAGTATTCTTGTTTTCTGTTCCATTTAAAACAAGATCCTTGGTCAACCAAGCTCTCAGTACCTATAAGGCTGGCCCTACCCCACCAGCTGCAGATGCCTTTTACAGCAGCTGATGGCCCACGGCGGCCTAGAGAACTTTTGGGGGTGGGCAGTAAGTTATAACTATACCACAGGCACTCTTGGGCAGCTCTCAAAGATCTAAGAGCCAGAGACAAGTGATGGCTGGCTGTGATACTTTCAGGGAATTTTGTGCAGTGGTCACTGGCAAGACACTGGTGCCAAAACGGAATCAGTATTAATTTGTAAAAAGTCACAGCTACAATGCATGACTTTCTGGGACCCCACACATCGAAGACAGTGCTATATCTTTGAAGGTCCTCTCAACATTGGGTCAACAATCCTGGCCCATGCACCTGAGGAGGTTCTTTCCATGGCTAAGTCTTATGAGCAGCCAAAAGATGATAACAAGCCTAAGGGAACTTGGGCCTTCCTTTGGCTAAGCTTCCCCAGGCTCAAACTGGTGGCACTCCTCCTTGGTTCACAACAAGGCCATCCCCCACATGCTTAGAAGGCAGCAACCACATATAGCTTTGTGGCTCCAAACAAATACCTGTGGGCTGGTCACAGGCAAGGCTAAAATTGACTTACACAGGAGCCTTTCTCAACAGTAACCAGAAGAATTACACCCAGAGGTGAGATTTGAACCATACCAAAGCACTACTAGATTAGCCCCAGAAGTGACACACCCAAATAGGCAGAAAAGCCAGTGTGGGTAAATTCCCCTCTGAGGGTTCAGCCCTCACATAGCAACTCATGTACTGTGGGTGTAGCCAATCCTCACAGTCAGTCAGTCTAGTAGTCAATCCCACCCACTGACAGGTCAAAACAAATCAAGGCTCAACTATAGCAGTAGAACACACACAAAACACCAAAGAACACTCCTAGAGTACACACACAAGAGATCAGGGAGATTGTGCCATTGGACCACACACGACACATACTACATGAGGACACCTAGTGCAGACATAGAATGTCTACCTAGTGCATATAAGCAAATATAGAAGCAGACAAAAAGAGGAAACAACAACAACACATACCAAATAAAAGAAATGTTTATAAATAGAACTAAATGAAATAGAGGCAACCAACATACCAGAGATAGAGTTTCAAACACTTCATGTAAGAATGATTGAGGAACTTCATAAGGACTTCTAAAAAGATATAGCATAAAGAAGGTGATAGAAAAAGAAGCAACTAGAATTTAAAAATGTAATAACTGAAATGAAGTATACACTAAAAGGAATTAATAACATATTAAATTAAGCAAAGGATCAAATCAGCAATTTAATAGACAAGGTAATAGAAAACACCTAATCAAAACAACATAAAGAAAGAAAGACCTACAAAGATAGTTTAACTAACCTTTGGAACAACATCAAGTGTAACAAAACTGTCATCATAGGAGTACAAGAAGAAACAAAAAGAGAGGAAGAGATCGAGAACGTATTTGAAGAAATAATGGCTAATCTGGTGAAGAAAACAGACATCTAAGCCCAGGAAGTGCAGAGTTCCAAACAAGATTAATCCAAAAAGACCCACACAAAGACACATTATAATTAAAATGCAAAGGTTAAAGACAAAGAGGGGATTCTGAAAGCAGAAAGAAAAAGAGAGCTAGTTACTTACAAGGGAGCTCCCATAAGACTATCAGCTCATTTATCAACAGAAACTTTGCAGACCAAAAGAGAGTGGCAGAAAATATTCAAAGTAATGAATATCAAGGGCCTACAATCAAGGCTACTCTACTCAGCAAGGTTATTATATAAAATTGAAAGAAATAAAGAGATACACTAAGAAAAATTTATAGAAATTCAATGCCACCAAATCGGTGTTATAAGAAATGTTAAAAGAACTTCTTTAATTAGAAGAAAATATTTTTTAAAAGATAAATAATATGAATAATAAAATGGCAATAACTATGTACCTGTCAATAATGACTTTAAATGTAAATAAATTAAATGCTCCATTCAAAACCGATAGGGTAGTTGAATGGATAAAAAGCAAGAACCATACATATGCTGTCTACAAGAAACCCACATCAGGTCAAAAAACACACAGACTGAAAGTAAAGGTATAGAAAAAGATACTTCATGCAAATAAAAGTGAAAGAAAAGCTGTGGTAGTAATACTTGTATTGGACAAAATAAACTTTAAAATAAAAACTATACTAAGAGACAAAGAAAGACGTTGTGTAATAATAAAGGAATCAATCCAACAAGAGGACTTCACACTAGTAAACATTTATGCACCTAAGATAGAAGCACCTAAATATATAAAACAAATATTACCTAAAATGAACACAGAAAGAAATCATAATAGTGGTAGTGGAGGACTTTAACGCCCCACTGACACCATGGACAGATCTCCCAGACAGAAAAGTCACCATACAACTACTGACCTTTAATGGTGTACATGACCAGAAGTATTTGATATTTTTAGAGCATTTCAACCCAAAGTAGTAAAATATACATTTCTTTCAAGTTCCCATGAAACATTTCCCAAGATAGACCACGTTAGTACACAAAACAAGTCTTAATAAATTTAAGAAGATTGAATTTATATCAAACATCTCCTCTGATCAAAACAGTATGAAACTAAAGTTCAAGTACATGAAAAAAACTGAAATATACACAAAGGCTAATTAACAACCTACTAAATAATGAATGGGTCAACAATGAAATCAAGAAGGGGAAGCCGGGATAGCTCAGTGGGTTAAGTGCTCACTTTTCAGCGCCGGGGACTGGGGATCAAATCCCGGCCCCGGCCCGTGCGGACCCATGTGCTGAGCTGGGGACCTCCCCCAGTTCAGTTCTCTCTCTGTCTCTGTA
>PVKE010042091.1:0-13891 GCA_004027555.1 Craseonycteris thonglongyai | reverse complement strand
TGAGCTCTCTGAGTGTCTTGATTAATGCAGCCCTGAATTGTGTTTCACTTAGATTTGATTCCAAGTGTGCAAGGTCCTTTACTAAAGACTGCCCCTGATCTTCTGGAGGGGCTTTGGATTCTGAGGTGTGCATTGTGTCTGATGTGGTTCTTTTTGCTTTACGCATGAGTCTGTTTTCCCTCTGGGGGTTTGCCTATCAGATGGGCTTCTCTTTATTTTTTCTTTTGGGCTCAGTTGAGGGAGAAGGAGATTTTGGAAGAGGGTTTGGGGAAGCAGACAGCTTCTGTGTCCTGGGGCACTTCAGGTTGCTGTCTTAGCTGTTAGATAGCAGGGTAGTAAAGGTGTGGCCAGGGGTGGGGGCATGTGAGTAGGAGCTAGGGTGGGCCTGAGACACAATAGCAGATTCCTCTTTCAGCAGGGGTGCTGGTGGTTCAGTGGGGGCGGGGGCGCAGGAGCTCTAGTCTTTCCTCCGCCTGGCTGCCCCTCCTTCTATCGTATCTGTAAGGCACGCCCGCAGGGCAGCACTTGGATGGGCTGGGGCTTGGCATAGGCCCTGTTTGGCTGCGCAGTCCCGCGTACAGGCAAGGACACCGCGGAGACCGGGCAGGCAGCCCAGTTGCATGCGAGTCCACAACGCCCCAGAGGCCGGGTGGGCGGGATGCCAAAAGCCCAGCTGCGCGCTCCTGAGCAGGCAGCAGCGCTGCAGCGGCCCGGTGGGCAGGGCGCCGAAAGCCTGGTGTGCGCACGCAGTGATGCGCAGCGGCCCAGTGGGCGGGGAGTCAAAAGCCCAGCCACACACATTTCCGCGCAGGCAGAGTCGCCTCAGCGGCCTGGTGAGCGGTGCACCCAAAGCCCAACTGCGCGCTGGCAAGCAAGCAGCAGTGTCCTTGCGACCCAGTGGGTGGGGCGCCGAAAGCCCTGTGCCCACAGGCTGTAGCTCGGGTGGCAGGCGCTCTAAGCTCCCGGCTCTGTTGAGACCGCCGGATTCACTCCAAGCACGTCCAATGCAGCTATGCCCACTCAAGCCCCAGCCCTCACTCCAAGAGCCCTGTCCTCAGAAGGCGCTCCCTCACAGTCAATCTCCTCCGTAAATCAGGGGTGCTGAGCTGTTGTGGGCTGGTGCCCTGCTCTCACCCCGCCCGCTGGGAAGTGCCGCCGCCCTGCTCCACAGTCCCTGTTCCACTTTAGGCTCCGTGATCTGATTAGGGCACTGCTTGCTGTCCCTTGAGTTCGGATGTTAAATTGTCCACAGTCTTGTGGGGCTTCCACGCTCCCTAGGTCTCGGCTTCCAGCCCGCCCTCGATCCAGCTCCACTTTGACCGCAGTCCCCCAACCCCCCTTTGTTTTTGCCAGCTCCGGGCCACGCTCCGAGTCTCTGTCCCCGAACCGCTGCTTCCCTTTCCCTCTCCCGCTCTCCCCTTTTTTCTCTAACCTTTGTGTGTTGTTCCGTGTTGTGTGGTTCTCTTAGTTGAGGTTTCTTCTCAGGGTTTCCCCTGTGGATTCCCCTCTGTTCACAAGGCCCTTCCCAGGCAGTTATCGGAGTTCTCCTCTCATGCCGCCATCTTGGATCTCTTTTTTCTCACTGTGACTCTCTCCAACATTACTCTGTGACCATTTATAGTGATGTCAATCAAAATCCATGAAGTCAATCCTTGTACTCTCTCACCCTTCAGTTCCTAGACTCCCTCTCCTCCTATAAGCGTGTCCACCACCTTGCTTCAGCTCATATAAATAACCACTTCATAATCTCAATCTCAAGAATTGTAGTTATCTAAAATGTGATATGTACCAGCTTCTACTCTCCCAAGACAATAGAAACCTAAGATAATAATGATAAATCCTACTATATCCTACAACAATCTACAGCAGGTCCAGACTACTCTCCCTACATAGGAGATACAAGACCTCCCATCTTTTCCGTTTACATCCTCTTGGGCCCCAATTCTAACAATTCTACAGATACATTGAGTCTGTAATACATTGATCCTAATATCTTTGACTAATCCTCACCTGCCTCATCTCTACCTTACCTAGATTATCTATTTTGTTTAAAATCATAAAATAACTTCTTATCTTACCAAGTTGTTTTATTGGTGAACAAAGTCCTATGATATATCCCTCCGTACTTCTGTGACTCATGTCCACCTATTCTGTTCTACCTATACTAATCACTTTTCTGTTTCTCAAACACCCCAACCATGCTCCTATTTGGGCTTGTGTCCTTGTGTATCTTCTCTTGAAATGTGCTTCCTCTACATACTGCATGCTTCCCCTACTTATGGGCAGAAGTGGCTGCCTCACTTCTTTCATGCTTCTATTCATAGACAACCTTGTTAGAAAAAAAAATCCCCCAAACAGAAACTACTTCCTTTCCAGTCTGTATAATCTTGTAATCCTGACATCCCTAAAAAGTCCAGTCCATAAGTTTTTATCATTCTTGTAGGCTGTTTGTGTACCATTGGGTAATAGAAAATAATACAGATGCCTGGAACTACAGAATCAAAATCTATGATGGTGAGAGTATAGGACTCCTGATTTCTAATATCTTTCTCCAGATGAAATGTGCATATAGACAAGGTTGTGATTCTTTGCTACCATAAAATATCTAGATTTATCATGATCACCAGATGAAAGAAAGGAACTTTAAAAATTACTCAGAAGCTCTTTTTCTGTGTACCAGACTTACTACATGCGCGCGTGCACACACACACACACACACACACAAAGAGCACACTGGCACACATGCACACACACAATCTACTGGATGGGTTTGAAGCTTGGTGAGTTGGTTCACACTACTATGAACATGAAGGAGACAGATTCCTTAGAGGAGCTGGTTTTCTCCTCATTAGATTTCTCTCAATTTCTACCACATATGAAAGGTCTTGACAGCTTCTCTACATTTGCTGCTTAATTAATTTGATCACACATTTTATGCTAATTACTGAGACTAATTTTTGGTATTTGGTGGCATTTTTCCACAATGTTAAGGAGAATCTTTTGGGGGGGAAAGCTGGGATGGCTCAGTGGGTTAAGCACTTGCTTTGAAGCCCCGGGGACCGAGGATCGAATCCCGGCCCCGGCCCATGTGAACCCACATGCTGAACTGGGGTGTGCCCCCAGTTCAGTTCTTGCCGGGACCTGTGTGGGAGGCTCCTGGCCCAGTTCCTGCCCTGCGCAGCCCTGCGCCCACCTGTGGAGTGAAACTATATGGAAAACTAATGTCAACTATGTCTATGGAGTCTGCTCTGGGCCCTTCCCCTTCTCTCTCTCTCTCTCTCTCTCTCTCTCTCTCTCTGTCTCTGTTTCTCTCTGTCAAAAATCAATAAAATAAATCTTTAAAAAAAAAGAAGAAATATTTAAGGAGAATTTTTTTATTGTTAAATTTATTGGGGTGATAATTGTTAGAAAAAATCACATAGGTTCCAGGTGTACAATTTTGTAGTACCTTATCTACATGTTGTATTATATGTTTTTAAGGTATGTAATTTTTAAATGAATGGTAAAATATGATAGTGGACCATATTCACTATTCACCTGACTGAATTATTCTGTTCAATGTTTATAAGTTATTTTCTTAATTGTATATGTAAGTGGGTATAATACTTTGAGTAATTTTGGGGGGGGGGTGGGTGCCTATCTTTATGGTGCAACAATTAGATTTGCCTTTGATAGAGAAATCAAAAGGATGAAAATACAAAAATTACACTATTTTTATAAACTATATCTTAGTGTGTTTCCCTCCAAGTTAATGTTGGGTACAATGTTTATTAGCACCAGAAGATAACAGAATTCAAAGTATGGCCATACATATACAAAAAAGAGATGATAGCTCTCAGCCTAGAATAATTAGCTTATGTTCAGACACAGAAGAAATAGTTTGAATGAATTGACTTAATATTTCCTAGGCTAGATTATTAAATTGATTTTTTTTTCCTGATAATGCCTATGTATTTGTACCTCTTAAATGCAGCTCAGAAACAATTTCTTATTAATGAATCAGAGAAAGGTTTGCTTTTATTGCTAAATATTTTTAAGCAAAAGCAGTATTCCTAAAAAATATACAAAATTATCTTCAAAAGGTTTCAGGGACACAGTCTGGCACCATATGGTTAAAACGGTCCTCTCATAAATTGTGTTCATGTGCTTTTTTAACCTTTTAAATGTATTTTATTGTAAGTATAATAGTTGACACTAAAGACACGAAATGCATAGAAAGATAACAAAAAGTCTAAATAGCTTCGTATTGTCCAAAACCCAAACATGAGCAAAATTGGTATTTAAGTGTGCTGTTTCAAACTGTTTTGTATGCAGCTGATAAGAACACAAGCTTTGAGAATAATGAAGAATTGTCCTGGGCTCTGGAGCACTTGAATAAGCACACCATCACAAATCCTAAACTGAGACTATAACAAAGGGCATTCATGTGAATAAAAGATTCGTTCACGTCTTCTAAGTACTTGCTAGATTTTAGACAAAGGCTTAATTTTATCACTTTGTAAATAAGACTAGCAGTTCAGTATTTCCTTTCAAAATCAATGGTTTTAGCTTTTCATAATGGTACAGGACTTCACAACCAATATTCTCAAACTCCAGGAACCATGATGCTTGAAGGAGTTCTATCAAATAGTATAACTACAAAGTAAACACATCTTTTTAAGTCAATCCAAAAAGAAAGACACTAATTCACATTCACTGAGAACTATTTAAAATTACTTTAGAATGACGGATAACTCTCAGTTAACCAGCACTCATGGGGATTGGAAGATGTTGGCTAAATGTAAGCAGATGCTGCATTAGCCAAAACTCAAGTAACGGCACACTCAAGCATCAGGCAAAGATATTTTGAGTTTTTTAGTTCTAGTTAATGGAGTGTCTATTGTATTTGTTTTGCCTTAGTGCTCCTTTCTCTCCAGTTAAATGACAAGCCCTTTGAATGTTGGTAGTTTATTCATCTTAACTTTTTTGATAATGCCTGGCACAGTGCCTCACTCATAGACAAGTGTTGCACTAAATATGTTACATTAATTAACTATAATTAACTATACTTCTTTTTTTTTCTGAAAATGCAGATTCTGGAATTGTCTATCATTTGTTGCTTTCCTTATGGTGTTTACTTTCATTGGACTTCTAATTCCTGCACATACATATTTTTATATATCATTTTCTGATATATATCACTCATTAAATATATACTTCACACTTATTGTTTTCAGGTAAGAATGTACTTTGAATTTTCCTATTTATAAACCTGAAGAATAACAGAAATGTTTCATTCCTTAGAATAAAAAATTGACTCCAACTTTCCAAGAAATCATCAGCAAATTAGTGCTGAGGTTTGTTTTTGTTTTATTTATTTTTTCAGTTTTTAACTGCATTTCAAAATAATGCAAGCCCATTGTAAAATTGTTTTAAATTAGAAAGAAGAAAATAATCTTTTGTAATTTTATTACCTAGAAGCAACCACTATTAACATTTGGCTCACTTTTTTCCCAGTAGTTTTTCTTTTTCTATGAGCTTTCATTAAGTTAAACATATATCATAAACAAATTGTTCTTGCTTTGTTTAATATTGCATAACAAATAATTCCCTACCTATCATAATTAGAAATAACTGTTTTAAAATCATACAAAGTGCTCTTTGTAAATATCCTTTTTGCTCAAATAATTTTTGTAGTCTCTTTTTCAATGTTAAGAGGCAGGAAAGAGCCTGCCCAGGCAGCTAAAAAGGAGATGACATAGAAGAGGAAAAACCATCATCACTGGAGTGTTACAATTCTTTATTAATCTCCATAATTCAAATTGTCACCATTCTATTTCCATCTAGGAAAATAAGTTGGAAGTCAACATCAAGTTGGCTAGTGCTAAGTAAATGGAAACTAGTCCCAAAATATCAGATACCATTAATATATAATGTAGGAATAATATGTGACTGAAAGGAGAAATAGAAATGAATTGACTAATATTACACAAATTCAACAAGATTTAAATCTACAGAAAAAGAGAAGGCTATTTTTTTTTTTTTTTTACTTCTTATTCATTAGATTTGCTTTTATTCTTTTTTGGATCCAGTATAGAATATATATCTACAAAACATCTCGAACCTGTTTCTTTTCCACCCCAAGAAGCACCACTCAAGGATGATGTGGAATTGCTCTACTACTCACCCAAAAGAAAGAAAAAGAGAATTTGAATACCAGTCCCTTGCTATGCCTCTCTGTAGAATGTCCTTCTGCCTTCCTTTGGTGCTATATCAACAGTCTATGAAAGATAGCTCATTTGTCTGAGAGTTGGCAATTCCACAGGAAATAGATTGGAAGGAATACAGTAGGATGAAATGAAAATAAATTTCTATGACAAGAATACGGTAACTCTTTAAAATATGTTTTGTCTTTTAGACTTCTGATGTTTCTATTAATGACCCCTCTTTTGTCTCGACTCGGTGATGGCTTCAGCTGGCGCTGGGCGGTCATAATGGTCTTGAGTGAAATGAAAGGAACACCTAATATAAACATGGCCCTTCTGCTTGCTTACTCTGACACTGCTGTTGGATCTGAGAGGGAAAAATCGCAAGTAAAGAAAGACGTATTTTTTATTTGAAATATTTTATAAAACTGTAGCTGTGTGCTAAAATATGCTTTTGTAGTGAGTTAGCTCACAGCTATAATGACAAGACTGGGGAGAAGAATAACTGCCAACTTCCCTCTTCCCCATTCTAGCTCAGGGGTCCGTAAATCCCTTTATCACATTCCTAAATATAGGTTTATTGTGAAGGTTAAAAGAATTAAAATTTATAAATCTTTTAAAATAGTACCTAATACAGAGTATGTACTCAATACACGTTTTTACTTTTATTTCCTTCTAATACCCACTCAAGAAAAGCAGAAAACTACTTATAATTGGCTCTATTGACTTCTGTAATTTTATGCGACCACATTTAGTAATGGTAGAAATCAAGACATTTTAGTTGTCAATTGCAGTTATCTTTAAGATAGCACTCCCAATTCTCTAACAGAACAAAATGGGCATGACTCTACCTCTACCTCATAACAAGGAGCTCTGTCAAAAATTTCCTATACAGACATCAGAAATTTTCTATGCATCTAATACCTGCATTGTGGTTGTTTTTTTAAACATAAATTCTAAGTGTAAAGGGAGGAATGGCAATGTAATTATTACATCTAATTAAATAATAGTTCAAACAATAAAAAAACTAAATTATCAAACAATGCTTTTAAATCAAAATAATCTAATATTACATGATTTCCCCCCTTCTCTTAACCTATCTCCACCTGTATGAATAATCAAGATCAATGTCATCATTACATATCCTGACCAGTTTAATGGTGAATATTGCACAAGAATCTGAGTCTTGAAATTTTTAGTTGGCTGCTATTTGCTATGTGGCCATCAGCAAGTTATTTAATTCCCATCCCCACCAGATATGTCAGTTTCCTCATTCCAAAATGGACTTTATAATAATACCAATAGTTTGTTAGTAAATGTTTAACAAGTCACCTTAGCAGGAGGGAGGAAGCCACTTTCTGTTGTGTGTTCATGCTCACCAACACACATCAATCAGCTCATATGCTTTCTAAAAAGTGAATGATCAGCTCTCTCTAATTGGTAATAGCCAATCCTAGCACACCACTATCTCAAAGGGTTATAATGAGAACTTGAAAATATACATAAAATCCATATACATTGTTTAGCATAAGTACAATATATAAAATAAATGGCATGCCTTAACAGGATAACGTGAACTGCCCGTACATTATTTGACAGATAAAAACTCTTTAAGGAAAGACAAGACAACATAATCAAGTCTCTCAACAAGGTATAATCCATAATGCCTACCTAAAATCAAATATAATTATACAGATGGAAAAGCATAATTAAGAGAGAAAATTATGCTTCTGCGACAGGCGTGGGCCATGCTTTGCTCGCTCTCTGTCTGCGGCCATCTTTGCTCTACATTCCCCCCGAACAAAATTCCTGGTGAAGCCACAGAAACCGTCTCTGCTACGGAGCAGAAGCTGCCCCCGCCCCAGGCTGAGGGAGGGTCAGGAACAGAAATGGACAATGATGACTCAGTTCCAGAGCTCCGGGAACAAGATTCCACACAGGCAACAGCACCATAAACCCCCTGGAAGCAGTAGCTGAAATCAATGAAGAATCAGTCAATAAAACAAAACAGCCAGAGTGAAAAGAAGACTCTGTTCAAACTGGGTCTTCAACAGGTTACAGAGGTTATTTGGTCACTACCTGGAAATCTAAGAATATCCTCTTTGTCATCACAAAAGCAGATGTCTACAAGAGCCCAGCTTCACACACTTACATAGTTTTGGAAGAAGCCAAGATCAAGGATTTCTCTCAGCAACCACAGGTAGCAGCAGCTGAGAAATTTGAAGTTCAAGGTGAAGTTGTCTCAAATACCCAGGAACACACACAAAGCCCAAATGTGCAAAAGGAGAGAAAAGAGGAAGAGGTTGATGAAACAGGTATGAAAGTTAAGGACATAGAATTGGTCATGTCACAAGTAATGTGCAGAGAGCAAAGGCAGTCTGAGCCTTGAACAGCAACAGTAATGATATTATAAATGCAATTATGGAATTAACAATGTAACCATCTAAAAAACGAGGATTTTTTCGGTGTTTCAAAAGAGTAACTGCAGCTTGGTTTGAAATTTGTACTATTTCTATCAATAAAGTTATGGCTTCGTGTAAGAAAAAAGAGAAAATTATTCAATTGATATAGACTCAGAGATAAAACAGATGTTGGAAGTAGAGGCACTATTTAAAATATATCTAGGGGAAGCCAGGATGGCTTAGTGGGTTAAGCACTCACTTTGCAGCGCCGGGGACCCGGGATCGAATCCCGGCCCCGACCCGTGCGGAACCATATGCTGAACTGGGAGCTCCCCCAGTTCAGTTCTCTCTCTGTCTCTGTCTCTGTATCTCTCTCTCTCTCTCTGTCAAAATAAAATAAATAAATAAATAAATAAATAAAATATATCTAAAAACTTAAAGAAAAATTGGTATAAGAAAAGAAGACATGGGATATTTCTGTGAAAAAAAAAAAAAAAAAGGAAACTAAAAAAAGAACCAAAGAGAAATTCTATCACTAAAAAATATATTGGGGAAGCCAGGATGGATCAGCAAGTTAAGCACTTGCTTTGAAGCCCCAGGGACCGAGGATCGAATCCTGGCCTCGGCCCATGTGGACCCGTATGCTGAACTGTGGTGTGCTTCCCATGTGTGATACCCCCAATTCAGTTCTCGCCCCCCAGTTTGGTCCCTGGCTCGAAGGGGTGTGCTCCCATGTGGGAAGCCCCCAGCCCAGCTCCCACCCTGTGTGGCCCCCTCCCACCTGTGTGGAACAAAACCATGTCAAAAACTGATGACATACAACCATGGAAACTGCTCTGGGCCCTCCCCCTTTGCTCTGTCTCTCTCTGCCTCTGTCTCTCTCTCTCTCTGTCATAACAATAAAATCTTAAAAAAAAACATAATATCTGAAGTGAAGAATTATCTCTGTGCTTAATAGTAGGTTGAACTGCAGAAGAAAGGGAAAAAAGCAAGATAAATTAATATGTTCCAAACAAGAATAGGAAATTATGTGAAGCAAAAATTTGGAACAAAAAAGAGAAACAGGCAAATTTTAGTTGGCAACTTTAATAATCCTTCCTGTGAGTTGTTCAACAAATCATAAAACAACTAGACAGAATATCTGCAAGGGTATGTAAGAACTAAGCAACACCATCAACCAACAGGATATAATTGACATTTATAGAATCATACCAATTAATGCAGAAATAGCATTTTTAAAAATTCAGTAACCATTCATGGTAAAATCTCTCAATAATATAAGTAGGGGGAAGCCAAAATGGCTCAGTGGGTTAGTGCTCACTTTGCAGCCCCAGGGACTGAGGATTGAATCCTGGCCCCAGCCCAAGCAGACCCACATGCCGAACTAGAGCATTCCTTCCATGCAGGAAGCCCCGGTTCAGTTCTTGCCCACCCCGCACCCCCAGCTTGGCCCCTGACTTGAGGGGATGTGCCTCCAATTGAGAAGACCCCACCCAGTTCCTGCCCTGCACCAGCCCCTGCCCACATGTGGAACAAAACCATATCAAAAACTGATGACGTACAACTATGGAGACTGCTCTGTGCCCTCCCATTTCTCTCTGTCTCTGTCTCTGTCTCTCTGTGTCACTGTCAAAAACAATAATATCTTTAAAAAAATTAATATAAACAGAAGGGCACTTCCTAATGTTGATAAGTAACATCTACAAAAATATCTACAGATAATATTATAATTAACAGTGAGAGACTGCTTTCTCCCTAAGATTGGGAATAATGCAAGAATGTTTACTCTTACTCCTCTTATTGAACATCATGATGAAAGTTCTAGCCCACTCCATAAGACAAGAAAAAAAATGCATGAATATTAAAAGGAAAGAAATACCTATTTGCAGATGGCATACTTTTATATAGACAATCCCAAGGATGCTCAAAAAGTAAAGAAAAGGGAGTAAGAGAGAGAGAGAGAGAGAGAGAGAGAGAGCCAGAGAGAAGAAAGAAAGAGAGAAAGAAAGAAAGAGAGAGAGAAAGAAAGAAAAAGAGAGAAAGGAAGAAAAAGCAAGCAAGCAAGCAAGAAAGGAAGAAAAAGAAAGGAGGAGGAGGACAAGGAGAAGAAGGGGAAAAGAAGTCTCCTAAAACTAATAAGTGAGTTCAGCAAGGTCTCAGAATACAAGATAAATATACAAAAGATCAAATGTATTTTGATATACTAGAAGGAAACAATAATTAAAGATACAGTAGTATATACAATATTCAAGAAAATAAAAATTCAAGGGAACTAAAATAAAAACAATTTTGAAAAAAAGTTAGAAGAATCAGTACACCTGATTTGAAGACATTATAACAGTTATAGTAATGAAGACTGTGTAGTATTGGTAGAGAGAAAGACACATGGAACAGCAACAACAACAAAACAAAACAAATTGATTTACATAAATATTCCCAATTGATATTTCATAAAGGTACAAAAGCAATTCAATAGAGGATAGATGGCCTTATTAACAAATGATGCTGAAGAATCAGAGGCAAAAAAAATAAATTAACTTTAACCTAAGTTTCATATCTTTCACAAAATTAATTCAAAATGGGTCATGGAATTAAATATGAAATGTATAACTAAAAATCATAAAAAAAAACACAAACCTTGGGATAAAAGCTATGGGATGTAACATAGAGCAGAGTTCTCAGATTTGAAATCCAAAGCATGATCTATTATAAATTATTTTTCATAAAAACTTTTTACTGCATAAAAGACCCTGTTAAGGGCAAAAACAAATCCCAATGTGAGAGATATTTGCAAACCATATATTTGAGAAAATTTCATATTTAGAATATATAAAGAACTCTCAAGACTACACAGTACAGGAAAAAAACAGTCCAAAATACAGAATACATGAAGAGACACCTTGGGGATGAGTATATAAGCTGGTAATAAGCATGAAAAGATGATCAACATAATTAGCCATCAGGGATATGCAAATTAAAACCTCAGAGATATATCTAGCAGAGGGCTAAAATAAAATACAGTGAAAACACCAATTGCTGGTGAGAATGCAGAGAAACTGGATCACTAATACATCGTTAGTAGCAATAGTGAGTCATTCTGGAATTAAATTTGTCAGTTACTTTTAAAAATTATACTCACAGCTACCATACAGTCCACCAATTGCTCTCCTGAGGATTAACACCAAAGAAATAAAAATGTATGTCTACATAAACTTGCGGATAAATTTTTATAATAGTTTTATTTATAATAACCCAAAACTGGGAACAACTCAGATGTATTTTAATAAGTAACTACTTAAATATACTATTGAACAATTACACTATGGAATACTACTCAGTAATAAAAAGGAACAAAATATTAACAAAATCAACAAACGACGAATCTCCAGAGAATTATGCTAAGTGAAAAAGCTACTCTCAAAAAGTGCACATACTGGGGAAGCCAGGATGGCTCAGTGGGTTAAGCGCTCACTTTGCAGCCCTGGGGACCGAGGATCGAATCCCAGCCCCTGCCCGTGCGGAACCATATGCTGAACTGGGGAGTGCCCACAGTTCAGTTCTCTCTCTGTCTCTGTATCTCTCTCCCTCGCTCTCTGTCAAAAACAATAAAAAAAAAAAAAAAAAAAAAGTGCGCACACTGTATGATTTCAATTACATAACATTTTTAAGATTAGTTGTTGACAGTAAAGAGGGGTGGAACAGGAAAGAAGTGAATGTGGTTATGAAAGGCTACACGAGGAATCCTTATGGTAATGTGTCAATGTCAATATCCTGGTTGTCATATTCTACTGTAGCCTGGAAAATGTTACCATTGGGACAACTGTGTAAATTAATGTTACATAGGAGATCCTTGTGTTATTTCTTAAAACTATGTATGAATCCACAATTATCTAAAATATGTTAAACTTCAAAAAAGAACGAGGGAGACAGAGAGCAAGAGAAAGAGCTAGGAAAGAAATTACCAATATCAATAATAAAAAGGACAAGAATACAAATTACACAGTTATGAAAGACATATAAGGGGTTGCCACAGCCTCCCCCAGCGACCCCGCGGCTGGCACCTGCATGTTGGGCCCTGGGCCGTGGGAGCCGCGCAGGCGCACGAGCAGCCGCGGGCAGGCGGCTTCCAGGCCCCGAAGGCTGGGACGCGGCCTTGGCCCAGGTGGGGTCTGACCGTCTGAGCTTCACAACCGCCGACCTGAGCTTGGTGGAGATGACGGGGGATCCAGTGCACACAAGCTGCAGCACACCTACATGCACATGGAGGCGGCCGCAGCTGACGGTGAGCTCGAGAGACGCGCCTCAGCTCGGCTTTCCTGGCAACGAGGGAGGGAAGCGCGCCGTCGAGTCCCCGGTACTGTGCCCGCCCTCGGCCAGCTTCGAGAGCCGCAGTGCATGCCTGTGCCACATCCCACTTACCGGCGCTGCGCGTGGTGCTGCAGAGCAAGGCGGGCGGCCTATCGCCCCCTCAGCCCTCCGCTGCAGCCGCGGCCGCCGCTGCAGGGCGCCCCACGGCGCCCGCCAGGAAGACGCTGTGGCCGGAGGGGGCGCCTTAGGCGCGGGGCAAGCCGGCCGTGCGCGGCCGCCGGGAGGGCCGCGTCAGCAGCAGCAGCGCCCTGTCCCCCAAGCCGGGCGTGGCGCTCAACAATTTGCTAACTCTGCTTTGCCGTTCATACGAATTAATGAATGTTCCTCTTCATCAGCAACAAAACAAACGTACAGCGTTAGCGGGCAATGAGTCTACAGCTGCAACCTCTGAGTTCACCTACCCGTGTTCACCAAGAACCCCTGCTCCTCCGTGGGAGCGCCAGGCTCGCAGAGTTCTAGTAACTGGTGTTCTATCCTCCATGATGCCAAGCATAAGGATATCGATTTTCCCAGAGAGCGTTTTCTTGCTGTTATCAGCAAGAAATTGAATCTACTAAGCTGATTTCAGAGCTTTGCCAGAGCGTATTTGGGAGAAGCGTTATGCCGACAAGCAATGAAGAAGAGGAATCACAGTAGAATGTGTCAGTTAGATACCAGTACAGCACGAAGAGCCTTTGGAGGGATTCAGAACGTGGGCGAAGGCATCACTGCCTCTCAGGGCACCTGGCAGTTCGTGGAGTCAGCAATCACATGTCAGGAAGCAGATCCAGAGCAGGTCTCCAAGAGGAAGATCTCAGTGCAGGGAAAGACATCACCATACGGCAGGGGTGGCCAACTTTTCTGTATATAAGATCTACTTTTTATCTTAAAAGTGTGTCGCGATCGACTTGTTGTCATAGGCGTAGTCTAAGGGGGAAGAGGTGTGAAATGCATACT
>PVKE010042090.1:0-13890 GCA_004027555.1 Craseonycteris thonglongyai | reverse complement strand
ACTGTATTTCATCATTTCTTATCGCTGAGTAGTATTCCATTGTGTAAATGTACCACAACTTTTTGATCCAGTCATCTATCGAAGGGCATTTTGGTTGTTTCCATGTTCTGGCCACTGTGATGAACATCTTTAAAGATTAAGGTTTTCAGGTTTTTTGGGTAGATGCCCAGTAGAGGGATGGCTGGGTCGTATGGTACTTCCATTCCTAATGTTTTGAGGAATCTCCATACATGAGCTATGTTTTTAAGGAAAGCTCTTGGTCTTCATTTTGGGGCCTGATATAAAACAGGAAATAGTGGGTTTGGAAACCAAAAGACCCAAAAGTGGAGAAACTTAGGAGATTCTGTTTCTTCCTAATGTTGTAGAATGGAAAGAATCACAGGACTGGCCTTGATTGCTCTTTTCGGGGCCTTTCTTTTTCTCAGGTTGAAGTCCAGTGAGGAAGAATTATTGTTTGCCTTCACATGATCAATGTCTCCCACCTCTCCCCATCCAGCCCCTCGCCAGCTGACTTCTGAAATCCAAAGACATTTATCAGATTTTTTTTTTGCTTGAACAAAGGTTTTGGGTGGGTGAAATCAGAACAAACTTGTCATACACATGAGCTTTATAGCATCATCATCATCAATTTCATCATCTTCATAAATAAGAACAGTAATAGTCTCTATCTTACTGATCATTTACTTTGTTCCTGGCACTGTCTGAGACACACTTTATCCCACTCAGTACTCACCACAACTTTATGGAGTAAGTAATAAACTGCTTACATTTTATACACAAGGCAACTGGAACTTGGAAGGCTTAAATGGTTTTGCCCAAGGTCTCAGAGAGTGGAAGTAGCAGAGCCAGGACTGACAGCAGGGCTCTGGTTCCACACTGATGCTCTTTACCACCCCATCCTACACATGGACACAGCACAAAGCACTCTTCATTGTTAATGACTTTTTACTTTGGGCATTTTGGGTGGTAACATTTCAGGGCTGCCCAGAAGCATATACATATCTTAAAAATTTATCTTAAGGTTATTCTAAGCAAAATATAAATACAATGTAAATCTTACTTTTTATTTCTATTTTTTAAAGTAGGCTGTTTAAAATAAAATATGCAGCAGTTCTCACCCTCCCTATGTGTGACTATGGTATATTTTTTGTTCTTTAGTTGCTTTTGTACAAAGTCTTTATTTGGAAGCACTAAATCAAAGAGAGAAACAAATCAATGTGATTTTAAGGGTAGATAGTTCAAATTGATTTTTAATTTGTATTTCATTTTTATATTTGAACATCACTAAGTAACCAATATTAGTAATATTCTTCTTGACAGTAAGAAATAAATCATGAATTCCTATACTCCTTGAAATAGATTTCACAGAAAGAAAATTTATAGTCAATTTGAATTCATTTACAATAACAAAAAAATTCATGAAATATGCATATATTTAACAAATATGTATAATACTGTACACTGAAAACAATAAAATATTGCTGAGTTAAAATAAAGAAGACCAAATTCTATAGGAAAGATAGCTTATGTTTATGGATTGGAAAACTTATCATTAACATTATTGAATGCCAATTGATCTGTAACAGGTTGAAAAGGTTCAGAGTATGCTACCCCAAAAGATGCCCTCTGGCATAGGATTATTTTGAGCTGAAGGCAATTAAGAAAAAGTAGATATAAGATAAGCTCTCTGTTCTTCCCCTATTGGAAATTAAAACATAAATCCCCCATATGAAGTTATCCCCTGACACACACACATCCCATAGTAGGAATGGTCAACAATCTTATCCCCAGAGATGAGATGGCACTACACAAAGAACCTTACTAAATAGACCTCACCATCCATTAGTTTCCCTATTTACTTACCTCCTCATAGTTTACCACCCCTATAGGCTAACTCTCTTTTCCTTTGCCTTGTCCCTTCTCTACTAATCTATTTTTTTTTTGTTAATATGCTATCTAAGCCCCAATTTCTAACCACCCCTTTGAGTTATTCATCACTGAGCTTCTCCCACATGTGTATGCACTGTACATGTTAGGAAGCTTCTATTTTTCTCTTAATCTATCTTTTGTCAGTCTACATTTTAGGTCCACAGATGTAAAATGTAGGAGGGTAGAAGGAAAAAGATTTTCCTCCCCTACAGGGTCAAAAATCTATGGCTCATGGGCAAAATCCTGTGATCTGCTTTTATAACTAAAGTTTTTTGTTTATTTGTTTGTTTTAATATTTATTTTATTGTTTTGACAGAGAGAGAATGAAAGAGAGAGAGAGAGAGAGAGAGAGAGAGAGAGAGAGAGAGAGAGAGAGAGAGAGAGAGAGAAGGGAAGGGCCCAGAGCAGTCTCCATAGCTGCGCATCATCAGTTTTTGACATCGTTTCATTCTACACGGGTGGGTGCGGGCCTACAAAGGGTGGGAACTTGGCTGGACTGGGGGCCTCTCACATGGGAAGCTCGCCCTGGTGGGAACCACTGGGCAGGGCTGGAACTCGATCCTGGGACTTTGGGGCTGCAAGGTGAGTGCTCAACCAGCTGAGCCATCTGGCATCCTCTATAACTAAAGATTTCGGTTTGGTCCACACTTGAATAGTAGAGGGAAAAAAGAAGGAGTAGTTTTATAAGTGATTGCTGCAGAGAAGGTCAAAGTGGAAAAATTCCAAGGTTGTGGAAGACATTCAAGTCATGGACTGCTTGACCCACAAATCATCCCATGGAAGACTTTTCCAGTGGCACCTATCTGTACAAACCTTGGAGGACACTGAATTTTATTTAGTTAGGCCAATATACTAAGTCATTTGAAAAATGTCTGCCACTATTACAAAGGTTGTTTTGCTTTGTTCTTTTACTTTACTATTTCCCAATGGACTTATCCACTATTGAGAATGGAAGTATCCATTGAGATTTAACCAGAGGGGTCATAAAACTACATTCTGTAGCATTTCCCCTGTTTGCTAAGCATGCATGCCTTACTGCTTTAGAAATAATTCAAGCTTCCAAAAGAGGAAATGATTTTAAATAGGAATGGTTTTAAAATTTCTAATGCATTAGTATTTCTGTCTCAGGGTGAATGTTAAAAATAGGAATTTCAAACATCCTAAAGTTATGAAGGTGGAGACAGAAAAAATTAAATGTAGGAGGGGAAGGGAAAAAGCACTATAACTTCTACTTAACACATGGCCATTCAGACTATTCAAGAAATGTTGGGAGTTTAGGTGAACCATGATATGGTAGCCTGATAGAAAAACAGGCCTGAGCACATGGTGGTGGAATATAGCATTCTTTAATTCATGATATCTTTGCTGTTGAATTGCTTTTTAAACATGAAAGGTTTATTTTCCGTAGCAGTAAAGTTTCTTAATAAAAGCAGTTTGTATGAAAAATCATATGCCCATTTGCAATATCAAAAAAGCAAAGTGCATATCAAATCTTAGTATCATTTCTTTTCTACCACTTCAGCATGACAAAAATTTGTTTTGCTATTTCTGAGGTTTCCCTGCTGGAAGATCAAATTGGGCTAACAAACATCATTACTTACATATAAAAAGGAGAAATTTTAACATTCTACGTTAACCAAGATTGACTAAGCATTGTCATATAATAAATAACCCTAATACCTCAGGGGTTTGTTTCTCTCTCTTATTACAGTCCAGTAGAAGTCTCTGTGAGGGGTGGGTGGGCAGGGAGGCTCTCATCCACTTGGTAATTGGGCTCCTTATATCTGGATTTTGCCATCTACCTTGGGGTCCTCCTGGATCCTCTGCATCTGGCTGGCAGAAAAGGAGAGGGAGGGAGTAGAGGATTGAGCCTGGCAGCGATGTTCATTGCTTCCATTCACGTTCTTTTGGGCTAACTGCAAGCAAGACTGGGAAATATAATTTACTGCATGCTCAGAAAGAAAACAGGTTTGTTAAGCACCTAGTCAGTCTCTACCATATAACTGAAAGATTACATGTTAGTGGCAGGCAAGGTGAATGTTGCTAATGCCTCAAAAATTCAAATTAGTTAAAAAATTTGATTATGGAAAGAATTCACACTGTAAAATAAAAAACTAATATTTTGGGGTTCTATCAAAAAATCAGAAGTTCTAATAGACCTTCTGGGCTTGTGTTTCCACTTGACCTTGAATGGCTGGAACAGAGTAGTGGCTGCTCCCTTACCCAGGGGCCAGCTCTCTAGTTTACCCTCTAGCTTGTTTCATTCACTGATCTGCCTGATCCCCAATGGGGCTTCCATTGGCATTCGCTGGGCTGCATGTCATTTAATCTTTTCTGTATTTTATCTCGTGCTATTAGTATTTATAACAACTGCAATGGATTGATTTGGGTCTGCAGTTCTTAGATTATGCTTTAGATCAGGGTAAAACTTACTACCTAATTCTAGCTGAAACTCCCTTTCTCTGTAGAAGTAATGTCCAAGGTCCAATTAAGAATTAATTGAGATGTTATTTTTAGACTAACCATTTATTTCATCATAATTTATATTCTCAATAGGGATGGTAATCTATTAGAAACATTAATTGTTGAATGTGAAAATTTTGCTTTTCTATTTCTTCCTAGGATTAATGCTTGCTGGATTTATAATTTTAAGATACTTTTTATGGACTAAGGCCCTTCACAGAAAAGCAGGACTCAAGCAACAAAATGGTCCTTAGGTTGACAGTAAAACAGTTTACAGAAATATAATTTACTTCACAGTTGTTGATCATTGGCTATTTGGGGTAGGGGTGAGGTAGGGTAGATTTGGTATAGCTACAAGAAAACCCACCTTAAATAAATGATAGATCTCAGTACAGTTCCCCTGTAGTTTTTAGTTTGTTTGTTTTTTTGGTTTTTTTTAGCTGAACTTAAAATTGTCCCACAATTGACATTTGAAAAATCAGTTTGTATTGAAGGAAGTGGTGATGGTGATAGGTGAATTTTAAATGACAAATGTACATGCGTTGTTCCTTTATAGAATGATGCCTATAAATATCTAGGAGTTGAGTGTTAGAAGTTTTCATGTCATTCTAAAAAGAAGGAAATAGATTATCAAACTTAAAATTGAATAAACTATTTGTAAATAAAATACCTCAACATCCTAGACAAGTGGGAAAAAAAAAATATAAACACACCTAAGGCCAAGTAACATTTACAGAATGAAAGCACAATATTATATTGAGAGTTTTAGCTTTTTTGTTTACTTTTTTTCTTAACTGAGCAAAGATTAAAGTATTATTTTTAAAAATCACCTGAGGATATTTTAATGTTTCTGGTAAAATTACTTAGGCACATAATACCAGCCTTCCTATCACTTCTCAGTTCACATAGAAGGTACATACATTCTGTGGGGAGAAGTTTTAAATGGATTTGTAAAAAAACTAACCAAAAAACTGATTTTGTTTTTAATTTTTATTATGGATTTGGATGAGGGGAATAAACTGCTGTTGCAATTTTGCAGATGAATCAGCCTTGGGTATCAGGGATTTCGGAAATAACCCTGGTGAAGACAGAGGGGGAAAAGATTTCATGGGAGAGTAAATATAACTGGAAAACATTTTTTTTTTTAATTACCTTAAATGCAGGGCAGAGGCGTTGTCCCTGGAGAAAAAGAGGCTTTTGGGTGATGTAGGCTGAGAGAGGCCTACCTAAGAGGACCAACTCCCAAATTACTGTCCCAGCTTAAAATCAGATTGATCAATTTGCCCCATACTCAGAAACTAAGTAATTGGGGCTGAAGGAATTTAAGTTGAAGGCCCTCAAGGACTCAAGTGTTGAGCTGAGGAAAACAAGAAGTGAATGTAGAGAAACAGCACACGGAGAGACACTCAGGTCGAAAGGAAACAATCAGCAAGCTTAGGTTTTAAATGTAGTTCCCTGACTACAGACTAAAGGGAAGAAGTTTCAAAAGGCCTGTGGCAAAGTGAGCTGAGGGATGTAGCCATTCTCCCTCCAACCCCTGGCATCTGATTCCAAAAGAGCAGGCTTAACCAGGGCACTTCGGTATCAGAAGGATACATGCTGGATAGATTCCAATGGAGCCATAAAAACAATAAAGGAAACAGGACTTTATCTGTTGGAAAGATGCATGAATCTAAGTACCTCTAGCTTGCTGGAACAGGGAGGAGGGTACCATGGATGGTAACTCTTTGAAGTTAAAGAGTGATTAGCCTGTAGTGGGGTGTACCTGGGAGTCGAAAGCAATGAAATGTGGACAGTAAGCCTCTAAGCTGATAGCAGAAACTGCTTTTTGGAAAAGTTACAAGGTAACTCCTTGAGGCTCTGATGTTTCTCAATTTCTCTGACTTACTCTTTTTCTGGGCGTCTCAATATCTCCTGAAGAAACCCTGTTCTATGCAGCCGGCTGTGCAGCAGGTGGCACCGGCCCTTGAGGATGCTGCTCCCAGAATCACAGCAGCCAGAAGACCCAAATGGGTTGGGCAAGGTGACTCATTTGCTCTTCCTCCCTGGTCATTTCTGTGAGTCATATACACTTTCATCCAGTTCAAAACATGGAAAGGTAACATCAAAAAGCCTGAGATGTTGTTATCAAATATCTAATGAAAAATAAAAATCCCCTCACATATGATCCTTACAGAAAATATTTATTCAGTCCTTTGATTTTGTTGCCATTCCTTTGATTTATCGACATCAGGGAGATGGGTTGAGAAGGAGGGAAGCAAGACCGAGAAAGATTAAGGCGGCTCAGTGCCCTTGCTCTGAGGCGGTGATTCAAGCTGTTCACTCACAAAAAGAAAGGGTGAATGGTCCTGCTCCTTTCCAATAGGCAAGGACTATTTGTTGTTGTTGTTGTTGGTTTGTTTGTTTTAGTCAGTTAGGAGTTCTAGTCAACTGAGTACTCTTCAGTGTTGTGATTGTAGGAGCATGGTGCCCATGTCCAGATGGCTGGACACAGGATAAGGTGGTGGGTGATTTGAGAGCATGGACTTGGACATAAGATGGATCTGAATCTGTCACTTACTATGAGATCTTAGGCAGGATCCTTGACTACTCTGAACCTTTTTCATACCTATAAGGTAACAACTATAGTAAAAATGATACCAATGGCTATGCTAACATGTCTGCCACTGATTGAGGTTCTACTCTGTTCCTGATGTTGTTCTTTGGACTTTACATCTATTATTTCATGTTCAGAACAATCCTAGATCTAGGCACAGATGTCCTTATTTTACAGGTGTGGAACCCAAGGGACAGTGATTTTAAGCCTATAGGATTAGAAAGTGGCAGGGGCAGCATATCTGCCTCTTCAGGCTGTTGTGAGGCTACTAGAGGTAAAATAGCTAAAAGTATTAGTTCTCAGTAAATATACAATTTTGCTTATTTTTAAAACTAAAAGCAAAGAAGGAAGAACTTCCTTTTCAATTGCCCCAATGATCTTTCCTCTTCTAAATAAATAAATGATTCTCTTTACTGTCACCATCCTGAGTCAGAGTAATCCACAGTATTCCTTAATTTTTAACATAACTTATCTAAAGTTCATAAAGATTATTTGGGAAAGAAGCTGTGTACTAGTAGGCTAGTACATACTCCTCAGCTCTACTCAAGAAAATGCTCTGTTCTGACAATCAACCAAAATAAGCATGCAGAAACCATTGAAAGTTTACTTTTCGTAAACATGCTTACAAATCCAGGAGTAGACTTAGAGCAAAATATAATGTCTTCTCTTCTTACAGACCCCACAGACATGCATGTACTTGTACATGAGCGCACACACACACACACACCTCTGATGTTCTAGACCATTAAAATGTTTTTTAATTAAATTTATTGGGGTGACATCGGTTAGTAAATTAAATAGGTTTCAAGTGTACAATTCTATAATACAGCATCTCTATATTGCACTGTGTGTTCATCACTCAAAGTCATTTCTCCTTCTGTCACCACATATTTGACCCATCTGCCCTCTTCTACCTCCTCAACCCCTCTTAACCTCTCACAACCACTAAACTATTGTCTGTGTCTATGAGTTTTTGTTTATCTTGTTCATTTACTCCATTTAGTTTTATATCACACATATGAGTAAAATCATATGGAGTTCTTAACTTTTTAAGAGATCTATTTTATTGTTTTTGACAGAGACAGAGAGAGACACAGAGAGAGAGAGAGAGACAGAGAAAAGGGGCAGGGCCCAGAGCAGTCTCCATAGTTGTATATTATCAGTTTTTGAGATGGTTTTGTTCCACACAGGTGGGCTCGGGGTCACGCAGGGCAGGAACCAGGCTGGGGCCTCTGGAATGGGAGGCATGCCCCATTGAGACAAGGGCTGAACCGGGGGCGGGGGGGGGCGGAGGCGAGAACTGAGCTGGGGATCTTTCTCGTGGGAAGCACACCCCAGTTCAACATATGGGTTCGCACTGGTGGAGCCAGGATTTGATCCTCAGTCCTCGGGGCTGCAAAGCAAGTGCTTAACCCACTGATCCATCCCAGCTTTCCCTCAACTTTTTCTGTCTGACTTATTTCACTTATGGCATGATATTCTCAAGATCCATCCATGTTGTAGCAAATGGTAGTATTTCATCTTTTCTCATGGCCAAGTAATATTCCATTGTATATATGTACCACATCTTCTTTATCCCATTATCTATCAAGGGACACTTAAGTTGTTTCCATATTTCGGTCATTGTGAATAATGCTGCAATGAACAAAGGGGTACATATATTGTTATCTTTATAGATAAATGTTTTCAGATTTTGGGGATAGATACCCAGAAGAGGGATTGCTGGGGGTCATATAGTAATTCTATTCTTCATTTTTTGAGGAATCTCCATACTGTGTTCCGTAGTGGTTGTACCAATTTACATTCCCCCAGCAGTATATGAGGGTTCCTTTTTTGCCACAGCCTCTACAACAGTTGTTATGCCTTGTCTTTTGATATAAGCCATTCTAACGGGTCTGAGGTGGTATCTCATTGTGGTTTTGACTTGCATTTCCCTAATAGCTAGTGAAGTTGAGCATCTTTTTATATATATGTTGGTCATTTGTATGTCAAGACCATTTTTGAAGATGATACTGAGCAAAGCCTTCTTACCCAGCATTATTAGTATCTATCTTAGTTTGTGTATTAGCCTATTCAGCTGCTACTAAATACCATACACTAATTGACTTAAACAACAGAAATTTATTTTCTCACAGTACTGGAAGCTGAAAATTTTAAGATCAAGTTTCCACCAGGGTTTAGTTTCTGGTGAGACTCTCTTCCTGGTTTGCCGATGGCCACCTCCTCACTGTGTCCTCACATGGCCTTTCCTTGGTGTGTATGGAGGAGAGAAAGAGATTCTCTCTTCCTCTTCTTAAAAGGCTACTAATTTGGGGATGCTGTGATGGCTTAGTGGTTGTACTCTTGCCTCACAATTGTGATTTGATTTCCAGCCCTGGCCCATACAAACCATATGCTAAACTGTGGCACAACTGATCACCGCTAGGATGGCTCAGCAGCACAGGTTCTCATCTCCAATGAAAGAGGCCCCTGGTTTGGTTCCTGCTACACTCAGCTCCACATCCACCTGTGTGGAATGAAACCACATCACAACTAATGACGTACAACTAAAGACACTGCTCTGGGTCCTCCTGTCTTCTCTCTCTCTCTCTCTCTTACCTTCTCTCAAATATTAAAAAATTTAAAAAATAATTAAAAAAAATTAAAAACAAAAGGCTACCAATTCTACTGGATTAACATCCTATCTTCATGATGACTTCATTTAACCTTAATCACCTCCAAAAATTCCTATCTCCAATCACAGTTACATTGAGAGTTAGGGCTTCAACATATGAACTGGAATAGGGGGCACAATTTGGCCCATAGCAGTTGGATAGTATGGACTAAATTCTACCTGGGGGCTCATGTATCTCAAAGACTCATCCATGATTCATTCAAACATTTTTTTGGACTGTTGTCATTTCTAGACCAGTAATTGCCAAAGGGCTATGAATCATGCGCTTGTGTAGCCCATGAACAGGTTAAATGTAGTCAGTAAGAGCTCTTGGTAAGGCAGAATGGAAAGAGTCTTGGAATACAGGGTGGTGGTGGTACTTCTAAAAATAAGTCTTGGTGACTATTGTGCTCCTAAAACTGAAGGCATTTTGGAACATAACAAGGGACTAAAAGTAAAAGTTAGATTTGGAAAGGAAAGGGCCCATTCTGCAGAAGGAACATGTTGTCTTCAGAAGGTTTGCATAATTTCCTATGCTGCTTCATGCTGCAGAAAACAAACACTTGAGTATTTTGGATGACTATATAGACCAAATTTCTACATAATCTCTGAAATCTCATGGAACTGGGTTAGTTAATTTAAGAGAGCTTGTTAAGTTTTCTTCCATGTGTAATTTAAAATTTTGAAAAATATGGAAGTACTCTTTTCTTGCTTTTGAACTTCAATACTTCTTTCCCTTTGGCCATAGTCATGCTCAAATGAAGATGGTATATTGTATAGGTGTTGATGGGGGAGTGGGAAGATGGGAACTGTTGGACAAAAAAATTAGAATTATCTAATTATAAAAGCCCAGATACTATTAGCTTCTGGTGTTCAAAATAGCACCTTAGAAGGCTACTGTCTTGAGAGGATTTTCAAGAAAAATTTTAATATCCATTTTGAGAAACTAAAACTAAAGACCCTAGTAGTCCTTCCCACAAGGTATGAAAGACTCACTCTTCCAGGGTAGTAAGTCCATCAATGTGACACTAAATGGTATAAAGGTGATAGGATGATGGTTAATATTAAGTCTTAAATCAGATAAGACTAAATGTTAAATTTATTTAACTATGTACTAGGAAGGGTATCAAGTCGGATTATTAAAGGAGCTACATCTCACATTCTCTCTGTAGTTCTGGGATATAGTATGAGTGTGGATTTTGCTTCATTTACTTCCTGTATTATAAACAGGTATGTGTGTGTGTGTGTGTGTGTGTGTGTTGGGTGTTGCAAGAAAAGGAATGAACTGAAGTACAGTTTTATTGGAAACATGTTTGCAACACATTAATCCATTAAAACGGAATTTCAGGAAACATAAACAACATCCCAAAACAAAACACTACAGAAAG
This sequence comes from Craseonycteris thonglongyai, assembly GCA_004027555.1. Lineage (NCBI taxonomy): Eukaryota > Metazoa > Chordata > Mammalia > Chiroptera > Craseonycteridae > Craseonycteris > Craseonycteris thonglongyai. Next base: position 2,861 of record PVKE010042090.1, on the reverse strand, counting down.
TCCAAAACACACACACACACACACACACACACACACTCTCTCTCTCTTAATTAGCTAGACATTTCAGCACTGAATATCCTACTTTTCACTGGATCCTAATAGCAGAGTCAAACTAGAGCTCCCTGACCTGTGGTCTATTGAATAAAGCACCCCATCCCCCAAAGTGAGATGTGCAAATATAGTGTAAGACCAATCTCTCTACCACGATCATCACCACTACCAGTACTAGCAGCCAGCACCTGCTGAGCTCTTACTCTGTACCAAGTTTTTACTATTTTCTGCTAAATGCATTACTTGATTGTATTAGTTAATTTTTGTAGCAACCCTATGAGATGGTGCTAATATCATCCCCATTTTAAAGACAAGGGGATGAAGGTTCACAAATGAACTAAGTATTTAAGCCACGACTTATGACCACGTGGCACTACAGTGATCCCTCGTTTTTCCGGGTTAATGGGGACCAGAACCTTCCGCGAAAGCTGAAAAGCCGAGAAGTAGGATTTGCCCCTAGGAATTTTCTCATGGGTGGATGTTGCCCCGGAAACCCATCACACGCCTTGATGAGAGCCCGTGGGATGGACTCTGAGTCAGCTCATCTCTTTGTTTGACACGCAGGGATCCTTCTCTCGCGCGCATCCACATGAAACAACGCTCCTTTCCGCCATGTGGCTGCCGACATGGTGGTATTTTTTCATTTTTATTTTTTGATGAATATTTTGGGAAAACCCGCGAAGCACTGAAGCCGCAAAACATGAAGCGCGAAGTGGCGAGGGAACACTGTATTCCCAAAGTCCATGCGTTTTTCTCACTATGCCATGCTATTTTCACACCACTTTTGAAAATAACACTCTTAGAAATCTGTTTAGTATCTCTGAAGTTCAATTTTTAGGCTTTATATTCTCTAGGCTTCACGTTGATGAGACTCACAGCCAGTGGAATGGATGCAGATAAAACCTTGTTCATTTCATTTTCTGCAATATTCGTATTTCATCGTCTTGCAAAACATCAGAGTGTTTAATGTACTTGTTGGAGGGAAAGTGAAATGGCTTCAACATTTTGAGTTCCATATGTCAGGCCTGTGCTAAGCCAGTATATGCGTTACTTTCTTTACTCACCCCAACAACCCTGTGAAGTATGAACTACTCTTACTTCCATTGTATAAATAAAAAAATTTTTTTTTTTATATCTTTTTATATTTTATAGAGAGTAATTGTTTTATCTTCAGTGCATATTTATTTCTATTTTACTCTTGACAGATAGAGAGAGAGACAGAGACAGAGACAGCTAGAGAACCGAACTGTGGGAACTCCCCAGTTCATCATGTGGGTCCTGCCTGGGCCGGAGCCGGGATTCGATCCTCGGTCCTCGTGGCCTCAAAGCGAGCGCTCAACCCGCTGAGCCGTCCCGGCTTTCCCCCCAAAAAATTTTTTTTGAGGTACAAGGTTATATAACACTGCCCAAGGTCACTTCTTAGAGTTGATTGTTCCAATGATACCATTGTACTTCTTTTATACATAAGAATCATGCCTGGTCACTCATTGTGATGCCTACATAAGCAGATCCCTCAGGGAAAAGAATTACCTTTTCAAAAGGTTAGCCCTACTCAAGACCAAAGCCAGATCTTCCCTGCTATGGGCCTAAACCGCTTGCCTTTGCCTGGTGTGATAGCACACTTTTGTCCCTGCGTAGGTGTGAGGACAAGTGTGACCCCACCCACCTCCAGGAAGAGTTATGCCATTTTTGACAAGGACCTTCCTTCCTCAGCCTCCACTTCCCACAAGCATTTGTCTTTCTTGTGGGCCCCTTTCTCTCCCTTCAGATACTCAGGCACCTTCTTTATCACCTTGCTCCTCCTTCCTAGGACAGGCTCTGACATGAGACATTTTGTGAGATTGTTTATATTTTGCCTGGAACTTATTCACACTGAAAGACCACATGCATTCATGTATGGACTCATATTTTGTACCTTTTTTTTTTTTTCCAGTGACTGTATGGTACAAGAAATTTGTGGTATCCACAAATACCTGTGAGATCCCGAGGGATAGTCTAAGGCAAGCTTGTCAAACCTGCAGCCTAAGGGCCACATGTGACCCAGGACAAATTTGAATGCAGCCCAACACAAATTTGTAAACTTTCTTAAAACATTGCAAATATTATGCATGGACATTTTTGTTTTGTTTTTAACTCATCAGCTAACATTAGTGTTAGTGTATTTCTTTTGTGTGGCCCAAGATAATCTTCCAGTGTGACCCAGGGAAGCCAAAAGGTCAGACACCTGTGATCTAAGAGGAGTTCTTCATCTTGCTTGAGAGTTCATCTGATTCAGCTTGTTCATGTAAAAAATAAGGCTTTACTTCAGAGCCCCTGACACTTCTAGCAAATGACTGAGCCTGTGAAGACTGTTCCAGGGGACCCCTTCCTTTACCCAGGACATCTGCTGGAATCTCCTCTATGACCTCCTGCTTCTACTTAGCACAGGTCTGATCCTCTGTCCTGGTGGCCCTAGTGCTATGCAGCAACTCTCCTCTCCTACCTCTGCTTCAAGACTAAAGGAGGCGCATTTTAATATTTTTGGCATATTCTTCCTAATTTTAATTGGTAAAATATTGAATTAATTTTCTTATCTAATATCTTGAAACACATCTTTATATCTCTGTCTATGTTTGGTTATAAAGTTTCTGATAAAGTACCACTAGGTACTACCTCCACACTGGTAAAGATTTCCAGTATTTTAATAAAGTTTCTCTCTTGGGAGTCTTTTACACATTTCAGTTTTTAAAGATGTATTTTTATGTTTTTTTTGACAGAGAGAGAGACAGACAGAGAGAGACAGAGAGAAGGGGGAGGGCCCAGAGCAGTCT
>PVKE010042089.1:0-13895 GCA_004027555.1 Craseonycteris thonglongyai | reverse complement strand
TTTTTTTTTTAGCTGTACTATAGTGGGAGGAATAAAGAGAAGTACCTGATGACATTTTAACTACTAGATTCAGCCATGCCTGAAGATAGCTTTTGACTTTTCAGTTACGGAAGTAAAAAATTCCCCTTTCATTATGCAACCTTGAATACTGGGTGTTCTGTCACTTGCCATCAAGTTTCCCTGGACTAAGGAAACAGCCCTGAAGCAAAGAGGTGGCATGTAACTAGAGCCTTCCTACACTGGAATATCTGAGCAGATCTGTTAGCATCCATCTTTGGGCTGAACTATACCTTGGTTTCCTTTAACCTGGATTTTTTTTTTTACAGTGTCTACTAGTTACATTTTGGGCTTTCTTTAAACATAAGATCACTTTCATCTTATATATCATAAGCCAAGTAAATAAGGGTGGTGAGAAATAAAAGACACTACTCTGGCATCTTGGAATTAGGATCTATGATTGCTTTTGCCATTAATTATATGAGCAAACTAAGACAACTAGAACAAGTCCTGCAGATCTAATGCACAACATATTATTGTTGTCAATAGTATTGTATCATCAACTTTAAAGTTGCCAGGAGACTAGATCTTAAATGTTCTCCCTGCCACCAAATCATGATTATGTGACTTAATAGAGGTGTTCGCTAACACTACAGTGATAATCATATTATAATATCTAAGTGTATCAAATCAACAGGTTGTATCCCTTAAATTGAAAAATACGTTAATTATATCTCAATAATAATAATAACAACAATAAAAACCATTCTGCCACCAGTGAGCAATAGATGGGAAAGACAGACTGGAGGTAAGAACACTAGTCATTTCCTCTCTTTGTGCCTCAGTTTCTATTTATGTAAATTGAAGGGGTGGACTCAAGATGATCGGTAAGATTTGCACTAGCTCTCAAAATTTCTATTACACTAATGGGAATGGAAGAAAGTAAGGCAAAGCATTTTACACTTCGTTTCTCTGTGATTTAGTGTAAAATACCAGAAAATTAAAGTTGACATTATTTATCATGACTTACCTTCGCTTGAAATGTAAGAAAGGTTATTACTGTGCTAACACAATGGAAGATGGCATTTTCCTACAGAGTTGCCGTAAGATCGCATTATAGAAAATACATAAACAGGAGGTATCTTGCTTATCTAAGGTCTTGATTGTGCTGTGATGTCCTGTGAAGGTTAAGAGCTGTCAAATACTTTGCTCTTGGAGTCACAGTTTAAAAAATTATGCCAGAGACAATGTTCATTAAAATAATTTAATGCAGAAAGGAAAATGATCAAGACAGAGTGCTAGAAATATATTTTCTATGCTAAAATTATTCATAGCAATAATAGCCTCAAACATAGAATTGCAGATTTTCCTTACTTTTGTTTAATTTTCTAAAACCCCCTTTTTTTTGAAAGCAGTTTTAAGTGCATGGCAAAATTGAGAAAAAGGTGCAGACATTTCCCATGCACTCCCCATCCCCACACAATCACAGTCTCCCCCATTATCAAATCCCTGCCCCCTCTCCCCAGAGTGTTCCATTGGTTATGATTGATGAACCTATGTTGATACATCATTATCACTCGAAGTCCATAGTTTACATTAGAGTTCACTTTTGGTGTTGTATATTCTACGGGTTTGGACAAATACACCAGTATAATGATGTGTATCCATCACTATAGTAGAATAGAAAAATATGTTCATTGCCCTAAAAATCCTTAGTCGCCTGCTTATTCCTTCCCCTCTACCCCTGGCAACCCCTAGCAATCAGTGATTTATTTACTATCATAGTTTTCCCTTTCTCAGAATGTCTTATATTTGGAATGATATAATATGTACCCTTTCAGATTGGCTTCTTTTGGTTAGTAATATACATTTAAGGTTCTTTCATGTCTTTTTATGGCTTGATAGCTCATTTCCTTTTAGCATAGAATAATGTTCCATTGTCTGGATGTACCACAGTTTACTTATCCATTCACCTACTAAAGGACATCTTTGTTGCTTTCAAGTATTTGGAATTATGATTAGAACTGTTATAAACACACTTGTGCAGGCTTTTGTGTGGATGTCAGTTTTTATCTCCTTTGGATAAATACCAAAAAGTGTAATTGCTGGATTGTATGGTAAGAGTATACTTAGAATTGTAAGAAACTGCCAGACTGTCTTCCAAAGTGGCTGTACCACATTGCGTTCCCACCAGCAATGACTGAGAGTTCCTGTTGCTTTACATCCTCATCAGCATTTGGTGGTGTTAGTATTCCGGCTTTTTGCCATTTTAATAGGCATCTCATTGTTTTTCAATGTACATTTCCCTTTTGACATATGGTGTGAAAATCTTTTCATATACTTATCATCTGTATATCTTCTGTGATGAGGTGTTTGATAAGGTCTTTGGCCCACTTTTACATTTGGGTTGTTTTCTTATTGAGGTATAAGGGTTCTTTGTATATTTTGGATAACTTTCCTTTATCATATGTGTCATTTGCAAATATTTTCTCCCAGTCTGTGGCTTGTCTTTTCATTCTCTTAGTGTGATATTCCTTTGACTATTGTCTTGGCATTAATGTAAGTTTCAACTTGCTTATGCAGTCTTCTTACAAGTATTGAATGTAAACTCATTAGTGGAAGGAAATGTTGCTGAAGCAATTTCGGAAGAACATAGTCCTGTCCCTTCTGTGTCACTCCTTAGGACAGAGCTAGACAAGTGTGAAGAAGAAAGGTGCTTACCTGTCCACAGTGATCTCATAGGCTGGCTGAGCCAGTACATACATAATTCTGTAAGCCAGTGTTCAGACTCAAGTCAGGGAATGAAATTTAAAATTTAGAGGAAGATGAATTTTATTAGGTTTCTCTTTCTCTTATTTTGAAGATAGCCAGAAAAGAAGTTATGAAATCCATGGGATTTAAGGTAAACTGAGTAGGTAGGCCAACCAGATGTACCATTTTAAATGGGACAGAAAGCAATGGTGCTGTCCTGTTTCAAATGGAATGTCTGCTCATCCTAGTCTCACTGGATTAACTTCAAGGTATCAGTAGACTGACCAGGCATACCATTTGAAACAGGACAGCACTGTTGCTTTCTTTCCCAGTTAAAGAGGTAAATCTGGTCAACCTAAGAGTAGGCTCACTCGAATTTGTGCTGAGTTAGAATAGTTACTGTTGCAGTGAAACCACCTGTCATAGTTTATAAATTAATTTTTTGATTTTAAAAGGAAGGCATTCATTTTTGAGTTAAGGAAATAAGTTTTTCCTTACCAAAATAAGCCAGGGCAGTTGTATTGCACCCGGGCCATTTAGGATCGTTTTCTCAGACGCTGCTCCTTGTGATTGCCCCATCTGGTTGCCAAGATGCTGCTTCCAGTTACAGATATCTTGAGATGAAATACTCACCTGTCCCTTCCATGCCTTGTTAACAGGCTGTCATTCAAGACTGAATGGTACAGCCCGGACTAAATAAAATGCAATAACATAAAGCTGCTCATTCAAAACAGATAACAATCAAATTATTTTGCATTTTGGCCTTTAAAAATTAAATTGGCTTTTATGGCAATTACTGGATTGAATGGACATGTAAATGTGATGGCTAATGCAGGGACAATTTACATTTTAAGTCATTTTTTTCCTTATAATTATGTATTTGAGTGACAAGATTTCTAGCATCACAAGTGCCAATATGTGTTAGGAGGAAAGGCACAACAAAATAAGTGCTCCAAAGTAGTCTAAAGTGTTCTAGGTGCCTTTAATCTTTATTATAAAATGAGTAACTGTGTAATATGATTTATATTTTATTATTCCTTCTCATAGAAAAGTAGGGAGTAGAATGAATCAGAAACTATTTTACTGAGAGGAGTTCTAGATAAGTAACAATGTCCATTCCATTTCTTACGTTGTGATAGGATTCTCCATTCTTTGGACAACTCTGGTTGATTCACTAATGCATGGCCCTTGTCTTCTCATTGTCATTACCCCATCTGCAGTGATATGTGTGGCTTACAGCATTTCTGTCAAGTGCCATTAAAAATGTTTTCCTTCTATATACAAGAAACTGAAGCATGAATGAAGCTGATGGAGCTAATAAAAATTTCAGATTAGTGATTTTTAAAGAAAGTCACAGATTAGTTTCACTGAAGTTAGTAGTATATCATGAAATCAATGTTCTGAGACTTCAGCAGGGGCATTGAAGCTATCTTTGGTTTTAGCCTTATATAAGAAGTTTTGAATTTTATTTTTCAATTTAAATTGATAGTGAAGGAGGTAACTAGTTTGTTATGTTTTGACATCTTTGCTTACTAACAAATGTGTTTATCATCACTTGACATGGCCTCCCATCATATCTATATTTAATAAATTATGAAAAAGGAGTGTGCTGCATAGACTATATAGATGTTGGAAGGCAGAGGAGCACAGAGGCTATTCAAGTGAGTTTGGACAGTAAAATTGTTTGGCTAGCAAAATTGTTTTTGCAGTAGAAATAAAATAAGGCAACTGGCTTTAAAAGAGGTTAGGGCCCTTTCTCCTTACCCACATACACCATGAATCTTGCCAGTCCTTAGGTGGACCATTTGTCTTAGGAGGAGAGAAGACTCAACTATCAATAGTTGTGGTGGGGCTAGGAGTTTCCTAGAAAGCAGAAGCAAACCAATTCCAAAGAAACCAGAAGTTTTTTTTTTTGTTGTTTTTTTTTGAGGGTGTGGTTGGTGGGGAGGGGGAGAATAAGGGAAAATGGTGTAACTGGAAAAGCTGGAGAGTTAATCTTGGAGTCAAGTATAGTTGTACCCTGTGAGCCTTACATGAATAGAAGTGTAAAAGTGTGAGCATTCGCAGGTGAGTTGAATGTTTTTAGGGTAAATTCTTTCATTATTTTTGGACTTCTCTATATGAGCTATGCTCTTACTTTTGGGTGCATGTGCTGTGTAATATTTTCTATGAATTGGACATCTCACTGTAACAATGTACAAGAGATCTTGTCCAGCATCTCTGACATGACTAGGAATGCGAGATGTGTTCACCTGACAATGTCCTAGGAATTTCTTAGAGAAGATTCAGGAATTGAATCTTTTTGTATGAATTATGTGTATATATATATATATATTCATTTTATTTCCTAATCAGGATCTATTTTCTTTCAGTAACTTCATTGCAAACATGCAACTAACAAGATTATCTTTTGATTTTCTTTCTTTTTGGGGAAAAAAAATTAAATGTATAACTTCATCCCCACAAACTTAGGGTTGAGAAATTTTGCACATATATTCCTTCCTATGCTGACAACTGTGAAAAAATGTTATAAATTGCTGCACTGTATTAATAGGAAGAGAAAAAGTGAGGCCAAACATGCCAGAGTGACTCCATTGAAGAAAGAGCTTGTTTAAAATTTGACTGTCACAGGAATAGCCTGCTTATTCCTTGACAACTATTTGAGACATTTCACCACTACCAGATTTGGAAACTGGAATTTTAGACAGGTATGGCATAGAATATCTCTTCCCCTTTCTTTTCTACTCCTGTGGATTGCCTGATGATCCTCTTCACATATTATTTATTCCTCACTGAGGGTGAAGTAAAGAGAAAGTAATGCAAGTGAAAATGTATATTTGTCTCTGACTAAAATGGGGTTTTTAAACAACATAGATTATAATGTATTCAGATATTCCTTTGTCTCAAGTAGTAGATAATGGAGTTCTAATGGTCTATAGTTAGGTTCAAGTTATAAGATTATTCCCCTAGTAAAATATAAAAATAAATTTTATTAAATTACATCCAGGCTTCTGTTTTTCCAAGGTTAAATGGGAAGAAAACACTGAATACATCAGGTATTTCACAATTGAAACATCTTGCTGTTGTTATCAATCACTGTCACATGTTGATGTTTTTTTCTGTTGTTATACTCTGTAGGATGAAGTTTTATTATTTGAATTTATATTATTTAACCAAAATACCTGATCTGTATATTTGTTTTAATAACTTGGTGTAGATAAAGAAACAAATGAACTTTTAGAATGTTATGCTGATTTCATTCATGGGCTTGAATGCCTTTTGTAAGTAAGGCACCAAACTAGGCACTGGGGAAATTAAACAGATGTGTGGACTGGCTTCAGGGTTTGGTGAGGCAAGTATATACACAGGTCTTGGATGCGAGTTAGTGATTCCTTCATGCATTAGTGTTCATTTCTGTTTGTAGTTATAATCATTAGTTAGAGCAATTATTTTGTCTTTGATTATCATTGTCATTATTGGTAAAATTAAAATAATCTTTAGTTTTCAAATTTCATTGCCATATCTCCTATAGCACTGTGAGCACATCCATGTTATAGCACATATCAGATGTCCTTCTCAGTGGACTGTGATGTGCTTGAGGTAGGGTCATGTTTCATTCATCTCTAGCGCTTAGAGGCCAAGTTCATGGCCTGGAATCTGATAGGTATTCAATAAACACTTGTTGAATGATTTAGGTATTATTGGAGCAAACCATTTTTAAAAATAAATAAATAATCATTCTTAACAAGTCTAAAACAAATTCCAATTTATAAACTTAATTGCTTTTTGCTGCTTAGATATTAGCTGACATATGCCTATCTATTGTCAACAACCTGTAATCACTACGCAGAGTTTTTAACAATTGAAAAGACTGTCCCCACCTACCCCCCTTCCAACTCTATAGTTGAGGAGATTTTGGCAAATATATTGCATTGAATATCAGAAATATATTTCTTCTTTTTCTACTTTTGTTTTTAAAATTAATTTATGATGTCATAATTTTTACCTTTGTTTCTAATAAGCAAAGAAAAGCTACCACCACAGCTAATGAACTTCTGAGAATTTCTAATACTTGATCCCTTTGATTCATGTACTTAAATAAAGCTACAGAGTTTGCCTTTTCCCCCCTCTGCACTAAATTATGTTATACAATAGGTTTTGGATGCAATACAATGTTTTTGTTTTTATTGATGGAGCATATACCTATAAATAAAGCCACATACTGTTATCTGAATAATTCTCATTTAACTAAGTGATCTTACTCTTGAGAGAAAAACAGATTTAGTTTTTTTTCAGATATTCTCCTAGAGTTATTTTTTGATGTTTCTTACTTCTAAATAGCATTACTAGTATAAAATTAAAAAGCTGGGCTTTGTAGGTTGATATTTTTAATATGTTAAAGACCTAAAATGTGTTTCTTTGTAATATTGGTGTGCATTTGCATAATTACTGTATTTTTGGTAGTCAACATTTCTTGAAACTTTATTGTACGGTATGTTAAGTGCTGAGCCAGATACATGAATTAGCTCATCATGCCAACATTTATGCAGGAAATCAGAGCTATCATTATCCCCAAGCTACTGATAACAGAACTGAAGCTTAGGGAGTTTTATGTTATTGGCCACTTTACATAGCTAGGGAGGGGCAGGTCTATTATAGGACGTAATCTCTGTGTACCTGATACTAGAGCCTGATGTTTTAATCTCCATGTTGTCTTGTACATTGGGAACAAATTCTGATACTTATTATGTAAATACAGGAGAGGACTCTAATGTCTTGACATAAAATTACAAGAATAATTAGCATTGTTATATTTAGCTAAAAAGTAAAGGTGTGAGATTGTTCTGATATTTGGTTTGATTTGTACTTTAGTTTATTCTTATTTACATTTGTATATGTCTATTTTCTCTGGAAATATAGTGTCTTTAAAGATATTGAGCAAATAACTTTGGCTATTGTATCAGATGAGATGCTATCAACTGCAAATAACAAATCTGTTATAATGAAATGGCTTAAAGAATAAAGATATTTTAATAACACACAAGTGGAAGCACAGAGGTAAACTAGTTCCAAGGTCAGACAGCTGAAGAGCTCAATAATGTTATCCAGAGTCCAGATTTTATCATCTTTCTATTTTGTCCCCCTCACTGTATCGATACTTGTTCTCAGACTTGACCCTCATGGTTTCAAGATGGCTGCAGCAGCTTCTAGCATCATGACAAACTTCAGAGGTAGAGAGAAGAATTATTTTCTCTGATATATTTTGTCTTCAAAGTAAGGAAAAATTTTCCAGGACTCTCTCAACATATTTTCTTCATGTCACTTTTGCTAGAGTTGTATCATAAGACCATTTTAAAGTCAATCGCTAGAAAGGTGTAAGGCATTATTATGATCAGTGTACAGCAATTATGCTTTACCCTCTTTCACACACCCTTAAGTCATAGGGAAAAGTAATGAGTGGGTGTCTTTGTCATTAACCTCTCCATTCATTAAATCAGTGAATAAGGAGTTAGTACTAGTTCACCTAGTTTAACTTAATATTATTCAAATTTTGGGATCTTTGCAAGTTTATTCTCTGTTATCACCAATACTGAGAGGGTGATGTGATAGATTGAAAACCTCAAGAAAATCTTTCAGGCAGTGTGCAGGTGGGTTTAGTAAGATATTTTTTATCCTATGGATACCTGTTATTAAACATTGCAGGTAATACTATATGCTGCATTAAATAAGAAATCATGTTGCTTTTGCTTTAGAAAACTTACTATTGTCAGCACTAATCAACTTTTATAAACAAACTAGGGAATTAATGCAGAATGATGTACTTAGGTTCTTTACCCTAGCCACTACAGGGTACCCTGGTAGAATTTTAAACATGATTCGGATTTAAATTACATATTAATTGGTTCAGGTACCAAGTTGAAAGGTCCGGCACTAATGATAAAGCCAAGTAAGCAGTCTGATTAATGAAAGGAGCTGGAAAGAATTTGCTATAGGAGCTGAAACACTTTGTCTAATCATAGTAATTTATTACAGGAAGCTTCTTTCATGGCCTTAAGCCATAGCTGTTATCCCTTTTGTAAGAATGTATTGGCTTACATGTGTAAAAAGATTTCTCAAGGGAAAAATGTTTATTTTAAATAGAAAAATATCATAACTATTTTTATTATGAAAATGAAGGATGGAAAGAATAAAATGGATTGTACAATGATATATGTATCCATATTTCAAAACTTGAATCTCATTAGAACAATAGATGCTGCATTGGGTTGCCATTACACATAATATTAAAATGTTGAGGGATGCTGGGTTAGCTCAGTGATTGAGCACTTGCCTTGCAATTGAAAGGTCTGGAGTTCGATTCCTGCCCTACCTTGCGCAGCCCCATATGCTGAACTGTGGCTGCAATAGTAGCTGCTGGGATGGCATGGCACAGAAGCTTCTTGCTTCCGATGTGCGAGATCCTGGCTTTGGTTCCCACCTTGTGCGGCCCCACATCCACCTGTGTGGAATGAAACGATGTTACAACTAATGATGTACAACTGTGGAGACGGCTCTGGGCCCTTCCCCTGCCCCACCTACTTCTATTATTTTGGTAACCACACTAAGTCCTTTATTATTCTTATATTGTGAGTGAGATCATGAAGAGCATGGAGAAACAAGGATATTTAAAAGGAGCTCACAAAACACAGAACTGGAAGGAAAAGACATATATGAAAGTTGTTCTTGGGTTAGTTGCACGGAAAAATATGGTTTGTAATGTAAATACTTTAAATGCTGTGTCTTCCAGGCCCCTCAAAAATTGCTTGTTAGTTTCTCACTGTTTCTGATCTTAGAGATGTACTTCAGCTATGTCTATAACATAATATGTTATAGTTGTGTTTATAACATAAAATTTTCCAATTTATTTTACATTTTGGATCAAGTGGAGGAGTTGTTCAAGAAACAGAATATTTTGTCAGGGTACAACTGCCCTAGTCATAGAGCTGGAATCTCCTCACCCTCTTACTTTGCAGGCTGTCTTGCTTCCTCAGGTTGTTTCACATTCTCATTTCCTACATTTCTCTCTCCCTCCTTCCTTTCCTCCCTTCCTCCCTCCCTCTCTTTCTCATAGTTCAACATATACTTAAGTCTTAAAATTCCCTGTTCTATTTTCCTGACACTCAGTAGGACTCAGTACCCCTGGGCTCTGCCTTCATTGGAGATGGAGTTCCTGTCAGCTGACACCTCTAAGTTGCATTTAGCTGCTAGTCTACATCATTCATTTACAGTGAGGTCTAAACAATAATTTTTTAGGCAGAACTTCTAAGAATTCCTAATAGTGAGAATAAAACCCCACTACCAGACCTTTCTTTGGGGGAGTTCCATTTGAGTGGAATGAGAACTCTTCAAGACATGAATTAAAAGTCAAGAAAAAAATATCTTAGCTAATATGCTTTGAGTTAACAATAATGGAAATTTGGTAGTGGTGATGGTGCAACTATTGGTGGTGGGATGGACAACTAAAAGAGCGGAAGACAGATGAAAGGGAAAATATAGACAACCAGCTTGAAAAAAATGGCCAGGTGGGTTTCAATAATAGGTACGTCTAGTTTTCTATTTACAAACTACTTTTTTTTTTCATTGCTGTGATGTCAATCCAATCAGAAGAAAAGCAATATTATCCTAGATAATGTCTGGGTGACATATATATTAACTATCTATTTGAGGAGCACTTACAGTATGCTTACTGGTATTGGTAGTTCACAGCACTTTGATAAACAATATAACACAGCACAGGTGCAGCACAGTACCAAGTAGGGGCCTAACCTAGACTAGGGGAGCTCAGACAGTCTTGCTGGAATAGATAATGCCTAAACGTATTGTTGAAGAATGAATATGAATTGAATAAGTCAGTGAAGAAGGAAAGAATGTTCTTGCCAAAGCATGGAGGAGAGAGAAAGACTTGTAGGTGGTTTCATAAAGCAGAAGGGAGGGGTGTGCTGAATCAATCATAACCTCAATTGTATTAGTCAGCTCAGACTGTTGGCTATGTCCTCTCGTGGACTTCTCTTGTTGTGTGCACGTGGAGAGAGAGAGAGAGAAAGAGAGAGAGAGAGAGAGAGAGAGAGAGAGAGAGAGAGAGAAAATATCTCTTACCCTTCCTCTTCCTAGAAGGTCCCAATCCTAACAGATTAGAACCTCATCTTCATGACCTCATGTAACCTTAATTACTCCTAAAAGACCTGTCTCCCCAAACACACTGGGGATGAAGGCCTCAACATTTGAATTTGGGGAGGACACAATTCAGTTCACAGCACTTATCTCATTGGATTTGCTATATTTTGTCACAGATTTTGAACTCTAAGCAAGAAGAACCTATTTTAAGGGGAGTTAAATAACAATAATAACGATGATAATAAAAATAGCAATATTATGATTGTAATAATTATGATAGCTGTACCTTATTGAGTTCTTTAAATGTGAAAGACACTTTTAAATGGTTAACATGTGCTAATTTTGTTTTGTGCATCCCTCTGATAGCTTTTGAGGTAGATAGTATTGTGATCCTGTTTTACAGACGATGAAACTGAGCCATGGGGCTTTGCCCAAGAGCCTTGCCTAAGGATCAGGTTTGAACTTAAGAAAGGCCATGTTGATACCCTTGTTCATTTTTTATCTCAAGCTTGGTAACATTCCTGAGTTATAAATAGGCCCTCATGAAACTTATAAACAAACATTGGAAGTAGAGAGAGAGAAGTAAGCAAATATATACATATATTTATAGTTTGTCATGATAAATGCAAAATGTGGAGAACTGATTTAAAAGTAGAGAGTCCAGAGGAGACCAACTGCAAGGCTAGCAGAGGGTAGGTGACAGACAAATAACCAGAATTTAGACTATAGCGTGAGCTGATAGTGAGGCATGGACAAGCAGGGAAGATCTGACACAGATTGTAGAAACAAAATTTGTTAATGTTATTAGACTCTTCCTTTGTGGGTCTCTGAAATCCTAGGGGTGAGACGATAAGACAGTTGTCTTGTTCATATATTTATTCAACTATGATATTACCTGTGGCCTAGGAAAAGGGTGTTATTTTTAGCCTAATTCAAGTGGATTATATTTTGATCAAGGCTTAACCATATCTCCTATTTTAATATTAAAATTATCCAACTTTTATTGCTTTGGATGCTGCCTCTCATGTTCAGTTTGTTTCAAATATTCTTCCTATGATTAGAATAACATATCTGTAATAAGTAGTCAAGTCTGTCTTTATCATAAAGGAAGTAGATGAGATTTTTGTTCTAAATTTATTCTTAAATGTCTTATCTTCTTGTGGGCTGTCAGCATCTAATGTTACAGAATTTCCCAAAAATATCCAGGATTTACTCAGTATCCTGATTGTAATGGTATTATTTATTTCCTCATCCATGTCTGCCATCAGCAGACCAATCATATAAATCCTACATTTAACCAGTAAAAACAAGGAAAACAAAATATTCTCAAACAAAAGAAAATGTCAGTTATCTATATGTTTAATAAATACAGAAAGCCATATAAGGGCCATAAAACTACCATAGGACATTCTCCTGGAGAATAAATAAAATAAAATAAAATAAATATAAACTAAACTTAACACAGTTATGTCCTTGATTCCAAATAGCACATGTCCTTTCCTGCAATTTAATGTTTCTGAAATGGAGGTTGGACATGAATCTTTTATAATCCATTTGATGACATCATAGAATTAAAGATAGACATTAACCTCACAGCTTTGACTGCAGATGCCCACCACTTAAATAACAAATACAGAATAATATCTCCTTTGTATACAATGAAAGCCTCCCTCATCAGAACTGATGACATGGTCACTGTGTGTGTGTGTGTGTGTGTGTGTGTGTGTGCGCGCGCGGGAGAAAGAGAGAAGGGGGGAGAGAGAGAGAGAGAGAGAGAGAGAGAAGAGAGAAGAGAGAAGGGAGAAGAATGGCACAGAGAATGACACATTTCTGGCCACTCTGTACTGTTGGAGTCGCATTTCAGTGAGATGAGGTCTTCTGGAGAGGAGTCCGATGTGTGGGGCAGATGGTCAGTTCAGTTTTAGACCATGTAGGGTGAGCTTTCTGCAGAGTAGCAGGTGGCAATTGGATGTGTAGATCTAACAGTCAGGAGAGGGGCCGGGACAGAATAGAATTGGGTACTTTTCACCCTGTTAAGGAACATTTAAAGCTGCATTTTGGTCAAGGCAAATGAGGACATCTAGAGCGTTGTGAGTGCTGAGGGGCACACATCACAAAGGAGTAACTGGTCGATGATTCCCCCTGTGATCAGCCTCTTCAGAACATGAGCATGCAGAGGCTTGTGGGAGTTGAAGGAGTGGGAGTAGCGGGACACAAGGCCTACTGATTTAGGGTTCAATTTATAACCCCCAGTACTGATTATGTTTCTCAGTTTTAAGATCCCTACTTTTCAAAGACCAGTGCCCTCAATACGGGCATAGACTGTGAGCTTGTACATGGTGCTTAGTAACTACTTCCTGGTTCAATACTGAAGGAGTCACATTACCAGAAAAATTAAATGACGCAATTTTTATGCTGATGTTAAAAGAATCATCACAAAGAAGTAAATAGGTAAATAATGAAAAATAAATACAATTCCTGTTAGCCTTAGTCAATTAGCCAGTGCTAAGATATATAAGAGGGCTCTCTGGAAAGTACCCAGCCATGGAATATGAAAATCAGAGGCATTTATGGCTGGATTTCCCCCCATAATTGACATTCTGATCGCTACATATAGATAGTAATGATAGTATCATAGTAATATAGATAGTACTATAGATAGATAATATTGTTGGTAAGATAGTAATATAGATAGTACATATGATTACTACATATAGATAGTAATCAGAATGTCAAAACATTTTTTGACATGAAATAGATATGAACAATTGCTTGAATATAATTTGGAAAAAAATATTCTTATTTTCTTTGCTTGTAATGTTTTAGAATATCAAAGAAGGAAGGCATACTGTGATATTTGGCAGCAGTGGTTAATGTTACATGTTCATGCCTTTTTAGATTCAGTGTTGTCTGATGTCTCACAAGCTTTCAAATATGAATGAAAAGGTGCCAAAGCAACCATTTCTGTATCATAACCATCATCTCAACCTCAT
>PVKE010042088.1:0-13895 GCA_004027555.1 Craseonycteris thonglongyai | reverse complement strand
TTTTCTGGCTACTTGCATAGGGAGGCAAGTATGAATGGCAAAACATTCAATTTTCTTTAGTGACTATTATTGTGTCCTAGGCACTGAATTTGTCAGCAGTTGATGAGTGACAATGACATCCTAGTATTAGAATTGCTTTTCTTTTTAAAGATTTATTTTATTTTTGACAGACAGACAGAGACAGAGAGAAGGGGGAGGGCCCAGAGCAGTCTCCATAGTTGTACGTCATCAATTTTTGATCCACACAGGTAGGCAGGCCTGCGCATGGTGGGAACTGGGCTGGGGACCTCGTGCATGGGAGGCACGACCCATTGAGCCAGGTGCTGAACCCTGGGGGGCGAGGTGGGGGGGCGGTGGCGCACACAGGGGTCATCAGCAAGAACTGAACTGGGGGCCTCCTGTATGGGAAGCATATCTCAGTTCAGCATATGGGTCCACATGGGCTGGGGCTGGGATTCGATCCTCGGTCCCCAGGGCTGCAAAGTGAGTGCTTAACCTGCTGAGCCATCCCAGCTTCCCTATAATAACTGCATTTAATGAACTTTATATTCCTTTAGTTTTTTTGTTTTTTTTTTACCCTATTAATTATTAAAGGGGAGTAGTGGGGAGGGAGAGTGGGGTGGGGGGAGCGGGAGTGGACACCAGACATATGGTGATGAAAGGAGAGCTGATTCTGGGTGGTGAGCACATAATGCGATACATAGGTGATGTAATGTAGACTTGTACATTTGGAAATTATCTAATTGTTACCAATCAATGTCACCCCAATAAATTTAACAATAAAAAAAAAGTATTTAGCTATACAGGGATGCATGTGGACTATTTCTCAATAAAACTGGAAAATAAAAAAAAATTAAAAAAATGTGAATTAGCTTTATAACTTTAGAAGACTTTATGTGAATTTACATTCAGGAAATAAAACTTATGAAGCAATATGTCCTGAATTTTAGTTTGGAGAACCTGATCATCAAAGAGATAATTCCATTTTAGGATGTTGTTTATGAAAACAAGGTTTTATTTGTAGCTGTAGTTTTAAAAATTTGATTTAAGAGGAATCTTCCCAACTGGTAATATATTGAGTGAATCATTATAATAAAGACAAAGTTGATAACTGGTCCTAGGGATTGGTTGTCATCATTCTTGGCAGCTTGGCATCCTGGATAAAAAGCACTGAAATTAGACAAATCTGGGTTTGAATCCCACTGCATATGAGTTATGTGACCTTGGGTGGGTTGTTAATGTTTCTGACCATTAGTTCCTTATTTTTAAAAGTAAATATAATTATCTCATAGTTATTAGTATAAATGATATTTAAAAATTTACCACATAATATGTGTAGTAAATAAATTTGAATTTCTTCTCAATTGGTTTCCTTCTTTTCCTTTAATTGGTTTTATCAAGTGATTTGGGTTTTTTGTTTTATTAGGAATTTCTACTTTGGTAATTATAATACTCAATTTATGATGAGATAACATGATTTCTCCTCTCCAAATACTTTTATTTGATTAGTGATAGAAGCAGGAGGCTAGGTCAGAGCAGTTACATGCTGAAAGATGCGGGGTAGAAATGGATTGTACATTCCTTACTTCAGCTTTTGCTATGTCATTTATTAATAAACAGAGTAGTTTAAACAATTCCTGCTTGTTCTCTTTTGTAAGTAAAATATGTTTGTAAAAGTGTATGAAAAACATACAAGTGGGAGTGTATGTTCTTTGAAGTAAATATAAGTGTTCTAAGGACATGCAATTATGGAAGAAGCTGTTTGAATTAAGACATCCATTGTAATAGTATTTATATTATTTGTGTGTGAATGAATGGAATGGCTATAATGCTCATCAATAAGAGAATGATTGAGAAGATTGTGGTACAGATATTTAATGAAATTATTGTTAATAATTCTTTAGTAAAAGGCTTATGGCTTAGGGATAGAGGATACAAATTTATATGTTATGAGTATAGCCAATACATATAATTTGAAAGAAATATAATTGTTAATAGTGGTTTTATTAAAGTTAGAAAGTGTGCCTTTTGTTTTAGAGTAACACAGATGACTTATATTTCTAACTTTATTAATGTGCTTATTAAAAAAATACAAGCTCAAAAAATCAGAAGATAGAAAAATTTAAAAAACCAAAAATATGTTAAAAATCTGAGTACATTAGACATTTATTCTGTGTATGTGTATATATGTGTATGAGTGTATAGTTTTTCCTCCACAAATAGAATTGTTCTTCTGAAACTTGTTCTCTTTCCCATCAGCACTATAACATGTACATATTAGTATGTGGAGATTCTGTGAATGGCTATGTAATACATGGTATATGAGATTATACCGTAATTTAAATTCTCCCCTATTGTACATTAGGTAGTTTCTGGTTTTGTTCTTGTGAACAGGCTGAAATAAATATGTACATACTTTCAACTCAACTCATATTTTTTATATATGAAATTTGAAACCCAATTTATACATTTTTTAAAAAGATTTATTGTTTTGACAGATAGAGAAACAGACAGAGTGACAGAGAGAAGGGGAGGGCCTAGAGCAGTCTCCATAGCTCTATGTCATCAGTTTTTGACATGGTTTCATTCCACACAGGTGGGTGGTGGCTGCACATGGTGGGAATGAGGCTGGGGGTCTCCTGCATGGGAGGCACGCCCCCGAGAGCCGGGGGCTGAACCAGGGGCCTCCCACATGGGAAGCTCACACTGGCAAGAACCGAACTGGGGGCACTCCAGTTCAGCATATGGGTTTGCACAGGCCAGGGCCAGGACTCAATCCTTGGACCCTGGGGCTGCAAAGCGAGTGCTCAATCTGCTGAGCAGTCCCAGCTTTCCCCAATTTATAAACTTTTGAACACAACTTTTTTGAAAGTGGTCACTATCTGTATATAATTTCACTGTATTACTGGGCATTCTTTGCTGTCTTGTAAGTTTCATCATCCCAGTTAGATGGTAAGTTCTGTGACATCAGGTACTATGTTTAATGTTTCTTTTGTATTCACAAAAAATCTCATGAAGGTGAAATTTCAGTAAATATTTAGGAAGTGATATTTTGGTATTTGTGAAATACCACATCATTGACTCCCTTAGTATTTTAGATTCACAGGGAATAGTAAATCTTTAGGAATTGAAAACTTGTTCTTAATAAGTAATATATAGAGTGAAAGTTTTTTCATATGAAATACTTTTTATTAATACTACCTGAGTTCAACGTAAGATTACAGGAAAAACTGTTTTCTTGTGAAATGCAATTAATTGTAGTAGGGTGCTTTTTTATTTTTATTTTTTAAAGCAGAGTTCATATAATAAAATATGTTTAAACTGGACAGAATCACTAGCAGAGTTGAACTTGCTTTTCCATTATGTTATAGTGGTTAAGAGTTCATGCTTGAAACATATTTGAAACATGCTACTTGGATTTGAATTACAACGCTTCCATTTTCTATCTGTACCTGGGACACATTACTTAACCTCTTTGTGACTCAGTTCTCACATCTGTAAAATGGGAATTATTATGCCTTCCCATAAAGTTGTGATAATTAAAGGTGTTCATTCAAGGAATGGTCTAAAAACCATGCCTAGCAATAGTAAGCAGTCAATAAATGTAAGTTTTTAACATTAAAATCAGTTTCCTATTAGGTGCTATTGAACTTATAAAAATTGAGAACCAAATAAGTTGAAGTTTTTTCTTTTTTATATTTCAGATAACTGTTATAAAATATTGTCTTACACTTTTGTTAAGCATTCATTGAGAATGTATTTCTGAGTCCTATGTATTAATAATACAATAGTGACTAAAACAGAAGACACTTCCAGCCCTCAAGATGCTTATGATAAGTGGGAAAGGCAGACATTAGTACTGTCCAGTACTGGGCTTCACCATGGGCCAGGCTCTTTGCTAAACCTATTACAAAAGTTATCACATTTAATCCTAACAAACATCTACATATTAGATATAAACATTATCTTCATATATGAGGCTGAGAGAATTTGCTTAACTTCCTCAAGATTATATAGCTACTAAGAATGAATTAAAGTCCAGATAGTCTAATACTAAGAGCTTCAGGCCTTATTTAACCACTCTACTGAATTATAAATAAACATATAGTAATAAATTGTGATCATTAGGGTCTATAGGGTGCTTATTAATACTAAACTGCCTTTTGCTTAATATATACAGAAGTCAAATAGAGATTAAAAATATGTACTTTTATTACTGGTAAAGCTGGCATGAAGAATGCCTTTTAATGGCTTGGACAGGCAGTTCAAGTGGGCTTCTTAATCCCCCCCCCCCCTGAAGTGAACTTGCACACTAAGTCACAGGCAGGTCAGCTAGAAACCTGATGACATTCCTTGCTCTAGGAAGCTCCAGCAGGCTTACCAATGGAGGAGAGGGGAAAATGCTCAGCCTGCAAGTGGGCAGGCAGACTCTGAGGTGGAGAGTCGAGAATGGGTCACACAGGAGCAGTGGTCACTTTCTCAGCCTGACCAGAGCCAGTGAGAGGTTTAGAGAAGAGTGTAACTTTACTTGGTATTTCCAGTAAGGAAGAAGTCACTATTTTATGGGTTTGTAGGGATAAAGGGAGTAAAAGAGAAGAGAAACCCCCTCCCTGTGTTTGAAATAAGGTAGGAAACAGTGAGGTGGTTGTGACAGAATACCTTCCTGGGACCTCTGAGATACCTCTTCTTAGGGGATGACTGTTTAAGCCTATGCTGGGGGAAGAAGAGCGTTTCAGGAACCAGAAGAGCCTGCCTGAAGTGTTTAAGGAACTGAAAGGAGCCAGTGTGTTCAGAACATACAGTGGTGGAAGGGAAGGAAGGAGTAGCCTAGCAGCAGGATGATGTGGTCATTGGTGTTCAGATAACCTGAACCTTGGAGGCTGATGGGAAATTTGCATTTCATTTTATATGCCAAGGAAATTTGAAGAATTTGAAGCAGGGGAGTGGTATCATCTAGGTGCTATTTTTAGAAGATTCTATTGGATGCTTAAGGAGAATATATTGGAAGGTACCAAAATAGGAGTCAGAGAGACCAGTATAAGGAGGCCAGCTGGTGATGAGGATGATATGGACTAGTATGGTAGCAATGAAATGAAGAGAAGTTGAATTTGAGATGTATTTTGAAGATGGAAACCACTAGACTTGCTGATAAATTTGCAGGGCAGGGGGGCAGGAGACTAAGGGAGAAATCAAGGATGACATTCAGATGTCTCCCTTGAGCGACTGATGGAAAGTCCATTTATTGAAATAAAGGAGACATGGAGAAGACTAGTTCTGGGTGTTTTGAACTTAAAAAGTTTAAGATACGTGTTTTTATATGGAGATTTCAAGTAGGCAATCAGGCTCAGAAGAGATTTTAGTTCTCAGTATATAGATGGCATTAATTTGAAAGTCATGGGTGTAAATGAGATCATCTGGAAGGAGCATGTGGGACAGAAAAGAGAAGAGGGCCCAGTATTATATGCCCTGAAGAACTCCAGCATACAGAGCTTGAGTTGAGGAACCACATACAGTGAAGACAGAGAAGGAGCTGCCATAGAAGTCATAGAAAACCCGTAGAAATGTATTGATATGGACTCCAGGATGGAGTGTTTGGGGAAAGGGAAGTGGAAGCCATGTTAATTGCTAATCCAGGAATGGGGCCATTGGATTTGGTAGCAGGTCGTTAATGACCCTGAGAAGACCAGTGGAGAAGATTGAGGAAAGAATGGGAGCTGAGGAAATGTATAAATAATGCTTTTTCACACCTTAAGATGTGTTTGAATTACTTGGAGATCTTGCCAAAATGGATTCTACTGTAGGGCCCAAGATTATGCATTTCTAGAAAGCACCCAGATGATACCAAATTTGCTGGTCATGGAGTAGCAGAAATATTGATTAGTGGTTCTCAAACTCCAGTGTGTGTGAGAATTATGTGGAGGGCTTGATTAAATATAGATTACTGGACCCACTTCAGAGTTTCTGATTCACTAGGTCTGGAGTAGTAGCTGAGATTTTGCATTTCTTATAAGTTCCCAAGGGATACCAGGTCTGCTGATCTAGAAACCACACTTCGAGAACCATTGGAGAATTCTAACTTATGGAGAGCTATCAAGGGAAATTTTTTGTTTGTTTAGTGAGGATGGTACTAGAGCATATTTATGCTGATGTGAAAGATCCCTTAAATCAGGAGAAACTAATGGTGTAAGAGAAAAAGAACAAAGTTAAGTCCTTGAAAAAATTGTGGGATAGGATGACTCTGAAGCATGTATTGAAGTCTTGGGTTTTAATGAGACTCTAAAAAGTGGCAAATTCTGGGCAAAGCAGAGAATGAGTCCACTGCAGATGGGTTTGTAGATGTAGTGGTAGGCAGATGGAGCTTTCCTTGGATGGTTTCTATTTTTCAATGAAGGTGAAGGCAACTCTTGAGGAAGGAGGGTGAATTGGAGGATTGAGGGGAGCGTCGGTGTCAAATGTTGGTTTTGAATAAAAAAAATGAGCTCCTTAAGAAAAAGGTGGCCGTATTGAGAGCCTTATTTGAGGTTGAGGTCAGAAATTAATGAAACCAATTTGTATGATTATACAGTCTTTTTTCTTCAACCACACTTCCTGGATTCAGACATGGAGAATGAAATAATTGAGATCAGCCAAAGCTAGACTTATCCAGGTTAGTACATAAGACAGAGAAAGCTGGTGGAAGGGGGTACAAGAGAGTTTAGAGGTACAAGAAAGAGGTACAAGGAGGTTAGATTATAGTCTAAGCCAAGCAAGAAGAGAAACGAAGACAGGAAAAGGCTGAAAGATAGAAATAAGCAATGATGATGTCAGTGGATTACTGTAGTCAGGGTGTACGTAAACTAAAAGGCATAGGAGGCTTGTGATGGAAAACAAGTGCTGGCATTCAGACTTTTGTAGGCAGGACAGTTCTTGGTGGTGATAGAAGTCCAGGGTGTGACCATGGAGGTGGCTGGATTAGGTGGAGTTTCCTGGTCAGGAAACTGAGAGGCCAGGATGTTTGATGTGCTCTCCACCTGGATGTTTAAGTTGCCAAGAATGGTGATGCTACATTGGGAGTGGAGAGAGACTTTGAGATAGGGACTAACTTTTAAATGAATGATGGAAAATTCCATGTTAGTGGATGAAAGCAGCAGAGAGGGAGAGATGGTTGTGAACAGACACTTTTATGAAAATGAAGGGCAAGTTATGGTCTGGAAATGGTCATACTTAGCAAGGCAGACATGAGGTACCTGGCATGTGAAAGCATGCCTTCTGATGGCAGGGCTATAATAGAAATAGTGTCTTCAAGGTGCAGCTGTTTCAATTAAAGCAGAGAGATGGAGGGAAGGTTTGGAAAAGAGATTGAAGATTTGCAGTTTATCACAAATTGGGAGTTGAAAAGCAAGCACATAGTGTAAGGATTTAGGAGTGAGAGTAGGGAACTAACTGCTGGAGTTAAGTAGAGTCAAATGGGAAAGAGTTTGGTGATAACAGATGATCTGAAAGTCTTGGATATGCATTAGAGACAGGTAAATAGGAAGATGAGGCATGATAGAATAAGCCCAACCTCTAAAAATCATTAAGGGGAAGCCAGGATGGCTCAGCAGGTTGAGCACTCACTTTGCAACCCTGGGAACTGAAGATTGAATCCCAGCCCCTGCCCATGTGGACCCATGTGCTGAACTGGAGTGTGTTTCTCATGCAGGAGGTTCTACCCCCCACCCCCTGCCCAGTTCGGCCTCTGGTTTGAGGGGTCATGCCTCCCATGTGGGAGGCCCCTGGCCCAGTTCCCA
Organism: Craseonycteris thonglongyai; assembly: GCA_004027555.1. Lineage (NCBI taxonomy): Eukaryota > Metazoa > Chordata > Mammalia > Chiroptera > Craseonycteridae > Craseonycteris > Craseonycteris thonglongyai. Next base: position 6,126 of record PVKE010042088.1, on the reverse strand, counting down.
TCCTGCGTGGCCACCGCCCACCTGTGTGAAACGAAATCATGTTGAAATCTGATGACGTTCACCTATGGAGACTGCTCTGGGTCTTCCCCCTTCTCTCTGTCTCTGTCAAAAACAATAAAATCTGTAAAGAAAATCATTAAACTGCACACTAAGTTTGCTGCTGTGAATGGCCAACATGACCTAGCTTCTGCCTGCATCTCTGACCTCATTCTTTTCTACTCCACTTGCTCCCTGTGTCCACCATTACAGGCTATCTTTGTGCCATGCCACTCCAACATGCCCTATTTTTTTCTGCTTGTTTCTTTCCCCCACTTGTTTGCACTTGTCTTCCTAGAAGCAGCATAGCAAAGTGGTTCATAGCATGAGCTCTGGATCCAGGCCTCTTGCTCTGAACTTTCTAGCTTTGTGACAGTGGTCAAGTTATTTAACTTCTCCATGTTTCAGTTTCCCCATCTGTAAATGGGAGAATGATAATAGTATTTACTTCATAGGGATGTTGGTAATTAAAAGACTTATTTTTAAAAATTAATAGAAAGGTCCTGGAACAGTTCCTGGTGTGCAATAAGGACTCAATAAGTGTTAGTATTATTTTTTCTTCTGCTTAAAGCTCTTTTTCCTTATTTACATGGTTGCTATTTTCTCATTATCAGTTGTCTTGGTTCAAATGTACTTCCTCAGACATCCTAGCTGAACTCCATTGGTTTTCTTAACCCTTTATCCCATTATCCTGTTTTATGTAGTCAGTCTCACTATTAGAAATTATTTCATTATTCTGTCCCCCTCCTACCTCCCCACCCCCAAGGCAGGGATTTTAGCTTCTAAAAAGTGGCAAATTCTGGGGATGCCAGGATAGTTCAACAGGTTGAGCACTTGCCTTGCACCTGTGAGGTCTGAGGATCCCGGCTCTGGGGGCCCCTGCAAAATCTGCATGCTGAACTCCGGTGCCGCCTCCCATGCAGAGACCCCCAGCTCGTCCTGAACATGGTCATTTCTCCAAGGCCTCTCCTGTCATCAGGCAGCATTGGTGGCAAGGGGACAGTGAGGCTTAGGCAGACCTGCCAGTCTATTGGCTCCTCTAGCTCAGGTGAATGCCTGTTTTTGTGTTATTGGAACGCAGTCACTTCCATTTTTAAATTTATTATCTGGCTGCTTTTCGTCTACAACCACAGAGTTGAGTAGTTGTGACAGACACCCTAAGCCTCACAATGTCCAAAGTATTTACTCACTGGCCCTTAGCAGAAAAGTTTGCTGACCCCTGATTTAAGATGCATAGAAAGACTAGAAAGAAACACAAAAAATAATAGTGAAAGATTTCTTTGGATAATGGGATTATAGGTCATTTTAGTTTTTATGCTTTTTTTGTATTTTGTATAGACAGACCTATTTGATTTTGGAAATGAAATAGCCTTGTAATTACCAATTTTGAAGCATTTAGAGTACATTTAATGATGTTTTTTTTTTTAATGTATTTTTTTTTTTAGTGCTGCTTTTGACACAAAAACTGGGTTACGTGTGGCAGTGAAGAAGCTCTCCAGGCCATTTCAGTCCATTATTCATGCCAAAAGGACCTACAGAGAACTGCGGTTACTTAAACATATGAAACATGAAAATGTAAGTTACCCATTCAAGGAAGAATTATTTCTGCTCTTGAATAGACTGGAAAAAATGTATTTAATTACTGCAGATCGATGTACATTTAGAGTGCACCAAACTTTGGATCATGTTCCTTGTTCAGGGGTGTTAGTGGACACTGTTATGTCAGGTACCTACTCAAAACCTGGGGGTGAAATAGGTACATCTTTCTGAAGTTTGAGTTTTATTCAAAGATTTTTAGAATGAAAGCATTAAATTTTTAAAAGATATCCTAAGGATATGTTATGAGGTATAACAAAATCCACAAGGATTTTTAAAAATAAATATTACAAAGAAATTTTGTATTTTTTACCTGGTTTACGTAAGACTATCTTATCAGAATGTGGGAGTTCATAACAATTTTGTGTTCTTATGGGTTATTTCAGTGGAGAAGTTTGAAGAAGAGTGCCTTAGGCTCACTGAGAAGTCTGTCAAAGATACCTATTATTTCATGTACAAATTAATATTACAATTTTTCTTTTTAATCTCCAAACCTGCTTTTGCATATTTGGGTATTTTAATAAATGTGACAGATATTAAGTTAAGTGTAACTTTTTTTTTTCCTGTCAATTTGGAAATTTGAAAACAGTTATATCCTGCAAAAGAGTTTAAGAGTTCTAATATGATAAATAAATGGATGCAATTGGAATATTAACTGAAAGTGAAATACAGTTGACTGAGAACACTTATTTTCCTGAATTTCAAAATCAAGTTAAAAAGAATTATGTGATTGCTATCTGAAAGGAACTGTAAATTTGTATCAGTGTAGAAACAGTAGGCATAAAAATTTTTAAGTTATTTGAGCCTACTGATTGTTACTGTGTAAAAAAAACAAAATTCAAATTTCTAAATTCATTATTTGGCTATTCCAACTTTTTCTGTTTTAATAAGTGAGCTGTTTTTGTCCATAGTAAGAAGAAAATTACAGATGTGATACTTTATTAATATACATTGTTTCACAAAGTGTAAATTTCTTCTAAATTGGGAGCCTGGAGACTTAAATTTGGAATTGGATTATGGATGCCCTTGTAATCATAGCTGCAGCTTATTTATTTTCATATTTTAACTGTATACTATTGAGAAAATCCTATTTCCCTAGGCATAATCAAATATGAGCATCCCTGTGCGAACCTGAGTTTTTAAAAAGTTTAGTGCAGAGCTGCAACCTTTCTAATCCATGACATGTTTATAAGAAATTGAGATATGTGGAAGAAGCTGGCAAGAGAAGCTTTATTCTAAGGTCTGCATAAAATCAGGGTGGCCCAGCAGCTTAACTGATATATTTACATTTGATTTTTAACACGGTTGAATGTGTATGCTGTTTTCATTTACACATTAATAACTGTGATGGAGACATTGTCATAACTTTTTAAATATAAAGAACACTTTCAAAATGGAATGCAAGCCAAACATTTCCAAAGCACCTCCAGGAAGTCCTGGGGTCCCACTGATGCTGCCTACACTAAATTTAAGAATTTCTGGTCTAGAAGATTACTCCCATGATACTTTGTTTTGCTTGTCTTTATAGATAAATTAAGCCAGCATTTAGTGCATAACTTATTTTGGGTTATCTGAATCCATTCCTTGGCTTTTCTAATTACTATAATTAACAATCTTACTTAGTTTTTTTATGCTTTAATTTCCTCTAATGAGATGCTTTGATCTATGTCTTATATTAAGCTAGTTACATTTGGGCCATTCTTATGTTTGTAGAAATGAGGAGGCCACAGTGATGGATACAATTTTTCTAACTTAGGAAAGGTTATAAGACTCCTTTTAAAAAGAGGGCTGACAAGGTTGCCGGGATAGCTCAACAGGATAAATGCTTGCTTTGCAACCATGAGGTCTGGGTCTGGGGATCGAATCGCGGCCCTGGCCTGTGCTGAACTGCAGCACACCTGATAACCTACCTGGTAATCGCCAGGATAGCGGTGAAGGTTCTTGCCTCCCATGCGGAGGCCCCCAATTTGGTTCCTGCCTCATGCTGCCCTACATCCACCAGCGTGGAATGAAACTGTGTCACAACTAATGATGTACAACTGTGGAGACTGCTTGGATCCTCCTCCCTTCTCTCGCCATCTCTCTCTGTCTCTCTCTCTCTCTCTCTCTCTCACCCTTTCTCTCAAACAATAAAATAACCTCCTCTCTTCTTTCTCTTTATCTCTTTCTCTCACACACCTTCTCTCTGTCGCTGTCTCTCTCTGTCTCTGTCAAGAACAACAAAATAAATCTAATTTAAAAGACAACAGCAAAAAATATATAAGTAAATACTAATAACAAAAAAGAATTTTTAGGTGCCAGAACGCACATATGATCTTTTACACAAAAATACCTCTGATCCACAGTCCATAGTTCATCTTAAGTTATTTCTTTTATTAGTGATAATGGATGATAGATATATACATTTATCAGATAGGTAATAGGAGCTAGGGAATGTAAGAGTTATTCTCTGAACAAAGAAGCTGGCTCATTCCTTTTTTATTTTTATTTTTTTTATTTTATTATTTTTTTTAAATTTAATATTTATTTATTTTTGACAGGGAGAGAGAGAGATACAGAGACAGAGGGAGAACTGAACTGGGGGAGCTCCCAGTTCAGCATATGGTTCCGCACGGGCCAGGGCCGGGATTCGATCCCCGGTCCCCGGCACTGCAAAGTGAGCGCCTAACCCACTGAGCCATCCTGGCTTCCCCCCTTTTTTTATTTTTTAAAGATTTATTTTACTGTTTTTGACGGAGAGAGGGACAGAGACAGAAGGGGAAGGGCTCAGAACAGTCTCCATAGTTGTACATCATCAGTTTTCAACATGGTTTCATTCCACACAGGTGGGCGGGGGCTGTGCAGGGTGGGAGTGGGGCTGGGGGCCCCTATGGGAGTCACACCCCCTTGAGCTGGGGACCAAACCGGGGGCCTCCACACGGGAATCTTGCTCTAGTGAGAACTGAACTGGGGCCACAACCCAGTTCAGCATATGGGTCTGCAAGGGCTGGGGCCAGGATTTGATCCTCGGACCCCGCAGCTGCAAGTAAGTGTGTAACCCCCTGAGATATCCCAGCATCCACAGCTGGCCCATTTCTGATTGAACTTGTGACCTTGATCTCATTAATACCTGCTCTAAGGAAAGATTAAAGGGAAGCAGCCTGCCAGTTGCATCCTTGTGTCTGGGTAGGTACTACAAAGTCTGCCCAGTTAAGGACCTGGAGATCTGTAGTTTTGAAATTAAAAAACGATTAAGGGAATCCTTTCATAAATTTTATTCTGGAACCTTAGATTTAACTTAACCATACTTGTGTTAAATACATTAAATATTGTCTTTGGTTGATTACTGAGTTAAAGTGTTTATTTATTTATTTAAGATTTATTTTATTGTTTGCGAGAAGGTGAGAGAGAGAGCGAGAGAGATAAAGGAGGAGAGAAAGAAGGGCCCAGAGCAGTCTCCACAGTTGTATATTAGTTGTGCTGTGGTTTCATTCCACATGGGTAGATGTGGGGCTGCGCAGAAACCAACTATCTCAGAGGTTGCCAGTTACACCACAGTTTAGCATATGAGTTTGCACTGGCTGGGGGCTGGGAGTCAAAACCAGACCTCACAATTGCAAGTCAACTGTTCAACCCCTGAGCTATTCTGGCGTCCCCAAAGTGTTTATTTTTGAGTGTGTGCTAATTTAATAAAAATATTAATTCTTTCTGCCAGCTTTTGGACCATTGTAGGACAGTCATCAGAGATATTTACTGATTCTTTGTATTGTAAATGTCTTTTCTAAAAATTTGATTGTTGGGCTACTTTTAGGTGCTGTACAATGTCACAAAGAGTAAGAAAATAGGCTAAAATGTGACTTGAATTAAAAGGAAATTTCCACTTAAGAAATGAATAGATTATGGAATGTTCCTAAAATGTTCCCAGATTTATTTTAATGCTTGGAAACTTGTTTTTTATAGTATTTTCCATATGATTAATACTCCATAAATACGATCAATAGAGAAAGGATATTTTGTAAAAGCCCACAAAAAATTAAAAGTACTTTGGTGTAACATGGGTAGTTTTAATCTCATAAAATGTGTTCCATTTAAGGAAATTAAAATTTGATAGCATATTTACTAATATGCTTTGCTGTACTTTTTCCGTATTAGTTAATTGTGCCTCTTGAAGCTATGCATTTTAATCAGTTATGAATTTAGTTTAGCCTCATATCTCAAAAATTGTTACTGGAAGTAGCTGCTTCAAATAGTTTGCTTCTGTGATTTATATTTTTGTAATTATTTATAAAACTCTAGGATGTGATCACCACTAATCTTCCTCACAATACGATGAAAATAAATGATGATATTCCCATATCTCTCATGAGAAAAATGAGGCTGAGAAGATACCATTTATGCATTTACTTTATAAATATATATATATTTTTTTTTGACAGAGAGAGAGAGAGAGATACAGAGACAGAGACAGAACTGAACTGGGGGAGCTCCCAGTTCAGCACATGGTTCCGCACGGGC
>PVKE010042087.1:0-13898 GCA_004027555.1 Craseonycteris thonglongyai | reverse complement strand
CACACACACACACACACACACACACACCTTCTCTCAAACAATAAAATAAATCTTAAAAAGAAAATTGTGTCTCAGATGAAACATTACCCTCCTATGGGAGTCTTCCTTGTCACTCTGATCCATAGATAGTTTCAGAAACTCTTTTTCTCAAACCCTAAACCTCGCCTATACTATGATATCATTATGGTAAACATTATATTGATTATTTTTTTGTAAAGACCGTTTCTTATATGTTGATTTACTCATATAATTAACAAACTTTGAGTTGCTGAATCTGTGTTAGGCATTGCTCTGGGGCTATAGGTGCAGAAATATGTGAGACATGGTCTCTCTATCTTTATCTCTTCATTAGACTTTGTGTTCTTTGAAGTTCAATGATTGAAGTACTTACCTCTCTATGCCTGACAATAAGCACAACACTAAATTAATATACACAGAATGCATGAATGAGTTTCCTGGTCAGAGCAGAAGTTCCTAGGGACAGGGTTATTTCTATGTCTGCAGTACTTAATGCCATGCCTGCCACATACTGGAAGCTCAGCACGTAAATAATGAGAAATCAAGGGGGCATCATCTACCCTGGCTTCTGGGACAGGTCAACATTGAAGGAAGTACCTAAGAAGAGAATCTATGAGGCCCCTTGGCTCAAATTAGACCTTTAGCCAATGCTTCTCTGAAGACCCTCTTTTGTGCGTGCCTATGTCTAGAAATTAGCAGAAGAAAATTCTGGATTGATTAAGTCCAATGTGCCGGGGTATGACTAGTTGCCAAGAGGTTACACTGAGCCTCACTGAGGAAAGGCCACTTTTGACGACTGTGCTCTAAAGCAATTCTCTGGCAAACTTTGATTACATGTTGGTGACATGTGAAATCACCTCTGAAATTTGGGGCGGGTTCAGTGCGTACCAGACTTGTCAAAATATTTCAGGATGCCACCTCCATGTAGGTAAAAAAAATTTGAAAAGTTAATTGGCTCTTTCCTGACTGAAGCCTGAGAATTGAACTCATCAGGAAGTGCTGCCCAGCATGCAACCATTTCCAAATATCAGCAATTCTTAATTAAAAGTGTTTTTCTCTCATACGGTACATTTAATCAACAGTTTTCTGACTAGTCAGCCAAGACAAGCACATGTTGTCTCTTCCCAGAGTGAGGAAAAATACTGGGTTTTGTGTGTGTGTGTGTGTGCGTGGAACCAAATCCCTAAATCTTTGGAAGGCTTCTAAGTCCTTTGAGATCCAGGTTGTACCTTGTTTGTTCGTGTATCTTCAGTTATACCATACATACTTTGTGTCACATGGTAAATAGTTATTCCTGCTTTGATGAAATATTGACCAACAAGGCAAATGTATGAATGAATAAATTTATTTACTTGAAGACTTGAGACCACCATAGGAGGGGTACTCTAAATAAAATTATTGTTAGATGGTAAGAGAAGAGGTGTTAATGTTTCTATATTCTCCTTGACATAATTTTTATTTCACAAATAATACATGAATACATCCTCCTTATGATATTCGTGCATTATAGACAAGTCCCCCCTTGACTAAAACACTTACTTTCATTCTCAGAGATTATCACTATTACCAGTTTATTATGTGTTCTTTCAGATCTTAGTTTTTGCATGTTAACACACACATATCTATCTGTCTGTCTGTCCGTCCATCCGTCCATTCATCCATCATCATCATCATCTATCCTCTATCATGTATCATTTTTCTGTAATAATATTTATCTGGTTCTTTCCAGAGAAAATCCAGCCACTGTCAATATAAAGAGAATGCTTACATGGCTGGATATTTTCCAGACAGCCCTTGTATGTAACCATTATCTTTATATTGCATATAAAGTTGCATGTGTGTGTGTGTGTTTAACTTATTTAAATAATGCTGTATTCTATTGGGTATTTTTTGAAATTTTTGTTTTCACTCAGTAATATATTTTGAGATATTTTTATGTAGGCATAGTTGGATTTACTACATTAATTTTTACTGCATATATGTTATTCAAGTAGCACAGCCATATCACACTTCACATATTTCCTATTTAAAAATTTAGATTTAAGTTTTCACAGATTGAAGGAATGATGCAATGAAAATACCTAGACTTATATTCTTATGTATTTGGATTACACTTGTTATACCTAGAATGAGAATTGTTAGGTCCCTGACAATTTAAAATTTTAAGAAATACCGGTAATAAGAAAATTACCCTCTAAAGTAGCTTTACCAATTTCCATTCTTACTAACAGTATAAAACAATATATTTTCTTATACCATCACCACTATTTTATATTATAAAAGTTTAAAATTTTTGCAAATCCTATAGGCAAAATGACATCCATATTAGCTTCATTTTGCATAACTTGGGCCACTGCTCATACAGAAGGTTGAATATCCTTGTATTTACTGCCTCATTCTATTTTCTCTTCTTTAGATTGCCTGCTTCCCCTTCCAGTTTTAACTTAATAAACTATGGAAAGGAGGGGATGGCAAACTTAATTAGGCTCAATTAGGCTTAATCTACCCTCAATTAGGGCCTACTTCCATAAAGCATTTTTCCCTAGGTTTATTTGCTCATTTGTTTCTTCACTTACTAATCAAACTGAAATTGAGCACATACTATACCAAGTCTGGAGATGATAAGGGTTACTACCATGTTTCCTCTATTCACAAAGCTATAGTCAGACAATAACACCTGCCAGTGGCTCAACCCCTTCTCACATTTCCAGTAGCATTTCTCATAGTATTACTGCTACATTTTGCAAACCTACTAATGTTGTTTTTTTCCCCCTTTTCTCCAAGAGAAAGACTCAATGCCCAATATTCTTCTACCATTAACAGAAATGTCCTTCTGTCTGTGGCCCAAGGTTGTTCAGATGTATGTATGTAGTGATGAATCTTTATTAGAAATTACATTCCTAGCAATTCTGAATTTACAAAATGAAAGGAGGGGTTAATTATCTCACAATTCTAAGTCTGTCCTTATAGGATCAATTTCTTCCCTGTTAGCCATGCATAAGGTAAGTCATACTTCCTGATTATAGGCACCTGCTGATTCATGGACAAAAAGTGTTTGAAATGAGGCCTGCATAAAGGCTTAGAAAGTGGTGAAAGCATCCTTGATAATTGTTAAAGAAAGGGCTCAAACCTAAAGGTACCCAAAGATCTGACTTTCTAAAATGTCACAAAGAATATTTTGTGCCAGAAAGATTTAATCGAACATTTCATTTGGGCACACTGATGTTTTTTGGGTGCCATTTTTTTTTAAGATTTTATTTATTTTTTGACAGGAAGAGAGAGAGAGAGAGAGAGAGAGAGAGAGAGAGAGAGAGAGAGAGAGAGAGAGAGAGAGAGAGAGAGAGAAAGAAAGAGATGACAGAGAGAAAGGGGTGGGCCCAGGGCAGTCTTCATAGTTGTACGTCATCAGTTTTTGACATAGTTTTACTCCACAGGTAGGCACAGGACCATGCAGGACAGGAACCGAGCTGTGGCCTCTAGCATGGGAGCATAGCCCTGTTGGGGGTCTCCTACTACATGGGAAGCACGACCGGGGTGGGAGCCCCTCACATAGGAAGCTTGTCCCAGCAAGAACTGATCTGGGGGTACACACCCCAGTTCAGCATATGGGTCCACATGGGCCAGGGCTGGGACACAATCCTTGGATCCCAGGGATGCAAGGCTAGTGCTCAACCTGCTGAGACATCCTGGTAACCCTATTGAGTACCATCTTATATATCAGAACATGGCATGAATATGCACATACAACTCAGAGTGGATTTACAAGTGGTGCTAATGGGAGGTAGAAAACAAACAGATCAAAATGGATATGAAGACAAGAACAAAATATTCCAGACCACTGTTTATTATTAGGAACACTGGTAGGTTTTGTCCGCATTTACCTGTGTAATTCTCATGGTAACTTTGTAAGGTGGAAATTGATATTCTGATTTTACAGGTGAAAAAAAATAAACTTGAGAAAGTTTAAGAGCATGCTAAAGGATATATAGCTAGCTACTAAATGGCTAGATGGGCTTTTGCAGGTCTATTTGGTTCCATTGTCTGGCTTCTTCCTCTGGGCTATTGCCAATGAAGCTAAAAATCCACTATTGATGCCACCATCAGAGAGGAGATTGGGACTCCTTAGAGTGACCTGGCAGGGAATTCCAAATGTTTTCATAGTACTGGGTCTTCCTAAGGCTGTCACTCCACACAGAATGTGGAAAAAGGGAATCAAGGACTTAGCTGCATTCTTCATGAATATATGAGTTATTCACCCAGCTTATGTTAATATTGCAAAGGGAAAATATCACTTTTTTTCAATTTAGAAACAAATATGTTTACTTGATACAGCTATGATAAATTTGTTCCTCTGGCCACCTTCACGCCTTATGTTTTTGTAGAAGAATATAAGTGTTAGTATCTAATAAATATTTTTGTTGACATTCAGAAGGAAAAAGAGCTCTAATTTTTGACAATAATTTGAAATGAATGTTCTTATTTCACATGCACTGGGTTGATTGTTCTGTGCCATAATGCGACACGAGACCTTTGTGACCAGTCAGCCAGAATATCTGTAGATATTGTCAAATGATGAAATGTCAAAAATATAATGACTGATCAATTTTCGCAGCCAAATTTATGGATGACATTTACTGATATGTTGCTAAGGGAAACATTGGCAGCATGCGGGCTGTGTATTTGTTAAAAGCAGGGGCTTTGGAATTTCGCAGACTTGAATTTGTATTCTGTCTCTTTCATGAGCTGTGTGACCTAGAACAAGTCACTTAACCTCTCCAAGTCTTAATTTCCTCATTGCAAAATGCAGTGGTATTAAAGGCTATTTCATAAACTACTGTGAGGATTAAATGAAGTAATGCATGTAAGAGCCCTTGTAAGAAGGGCGTGCTCAGGGCATGTTAGCCATTATTACTATTATTACTTAAGAAATTAACTAAAGGATAATGTTTCTCAAAATATAGTCACTAAAGTACCTGCATCAGGATCCCTAGAAAATTTGTTTATACATTTAGATTCCTGAGTACCAGTCAGACCTCTTGATTCAGAATTTTATTGAGGGGAGGGTGAGCATAGCATTTGTGGTCAGTATTCATTCATAGAGCTCATGCACAATGAAGTTTGAAAATGATGGCCACAGGAAGAGATGGGGAGGTGGTGGTGATGCCTTATGCTCTGGTTTAGCCCCATTTATGAGTGACTGCCAAATGCTATCACCTGCCTTAGGCACAAGAAAACGGAATAAGCAGTCCCATTTTCAAAATTAGAATACGAGAGGACAATAGCTCTTGTTTGTGTAGCAGGTCACTCTGAGGACAGTGAACTGAAGAGGGAGTGTAGATAATTCTGTATCATGTTTTATTAGAAATCCACAAATGCTTACATGCCTATCTTTGGGTGATATAGGGGTGCTAAGGTTAAGTTCCTTCTCATTCCATTTTTCTTCTGGCATGGAGTGAATTGTATGGAAAGGTAATTTTCATTTGCTTGGTGGATTGCATAAAAACAGGACGGGATAGTACAGCGTAGGAAATCTAGTCAATAGTACTGTAATAGTTATGTATGGTGTCAGATGGATAGTAGAGTTATTGGGGTTATCACTTTGTGAGGGGTATAAATGTCTAAACGTTATGTTGTTTTGTACACCTGAAATTAATAGTAAGAACAAGGAATAATACCTTATAAAAATCCTTTTGAAAACTCAGAAATAAGGTAAAACAGGGAAGGATGATTTTTGCTTCTTTTTAGAAATGCAATTTCAGAGAAATGTTTTCCATTTCTATATAAAGAAGTGGGATATAAGTGACATTTGGGTTTAAAGGCTTAGTCCAGTCTATTCCAGTCATAGTACACTTCAGAATTTAAATTGCTTTTCAAACTGGACTTTAAGACATGTTTCTTCCCCAGATTGCCTGATGTTTTTTTTTCAAGTTAAGAAAGATAAGTTTATATTTGAATTTTTCTCTATAGTGGAAACACAGCCAACTTTTGGACCACTGACTTTCATAGAATTTATAACAATGATTTTACATATCCATAAATATCAGCAATGAAGCGTTTGCACATTGTCAGAGAAGATTTTACATCCCATAAGAACAAGGTGCATCCAATTCTTGAGATGTCTGTCATTTTGTCACTTTCAAATAATAGTTACATTTATTTGCGATGTTACTATTTATTAAGTGATTTTTTTCATATCACATTTGCTGATCATGATTGTTCTTTTAATTGATTACATTTGGGACATTTTGTCTGACCTGGCTTGGGGTCAACCAATAAAACCAGGATAATTCTCACTCCAGCACTTGTGTAATTTTAATGGGCAATATATAGACTGATCATGAAGGTCTAATTTCTAAGTTTGGTGTTGGGAGAGATGAAAAAAAGAATAGAGCAGATTCTTGCCCTCAATAACTAAGTGACTAATGTACTAAATAGTGTTCTGAAAGCTTGATGTAGATGAAATCATTTAGCTCTTATGACAAATATGTGCATTAGGTATTATTATGTCCATTTCATAAATAAGGCCACAGAGAGATCAGGTAATTTACCCACTATCACACTGCTATAAAACGGTAGTGCTAAGATCTGACCTCAGGAAGGCTGCTCCAGGGTCCAGACTCCTAACTGCTATTTGTAGTGCTCTTCAACCTGGCTTTGAATAGCAAGTCAATTCCCCAGGTACCTAAAGTCCAAAATGAAAGTAAACCATGATAACACTGTTAGAAATTTCACAAAGCAAAAGCAGCAAGCAAGTGCTGTGAGAATTTAGACTAGCGAAAGCAGCTTGGGCTAGACCAGTCACAGAAGGCTTGGGGCAGAGCTGGGAGAGTATTTGGTCCCTGGAGAGGGAAGAGTGAGTGAATGTAGCACAGTAGAATGTAGTGATGGAGCACAGTCTTTGCAGTGAAACTGACCTAGGTTCAATTTCCAGTTTCTAAACAGTTATGTGACCTTTGACAAGTAGCCTTAGTTTTCTCATCTACAAAATATTAATGCTAGCATGTATTCTACAGGGTTTTTTTGGTAGGAAGAAAGACAGGTGAGACATTACAGAATGATAGCAGGCATAAAATGGGGAAAACAGAAGTGCTTATGGAATAATTTGAAAGAAATTAAGTCATCTGATCTAATGGAAGTGATAGGGTTTATATGCAAATGAAAGAAAAAGAGAGATTTACAAACCCGGTTTGGGATTAGAAAGTAGTAGAAGTCTTTCAGTGAATATACTGCTTAAGAATTTAGGGTCTGATAGATAGCCCCGGTTACCTGGATAAACCTGGAAATGTTGTGGATGTAATCTCTCTCTGCCTCAGTTTTCTCATCTAGAAAATGAGACTACCGGTAAATGAAATGAAGTATGTAAAACTTTAAGCCTACCTTGTGACACATACTTAACGGTCAATTAATTTTACACATTAATATTATCTTCAGTGGTAGTAGTATTCAGAAGGAAAAATTATTTATTTATCCAATTAATTTAAAAAATAAAAATGTTGTTTTTGAATAAATTGCTATAATTTTACAGAAAGCCATAGCTAAAGGTAGAAATTTAAAAGCTCATTGAAGCTGTAATTATAAATGCATTTTTATGAATCAAAATATTTACCAGTATTATTAATGGTGTTAGAAGAAAAATTATAATTATACTTTAATTTCTATGATACTAGTGTGTTGCTATTTAGCTACCATATTTTCAAAGAGTGATGAATGACAAATTGGGATGTATCCTGGAGACTGACAATGGAAACGGGAACTAGGTCCATGAAGAAAAAGGAGCCAAAGGATGAAGGTGGGTATTTATCCTGAAGACATAAGGGTGCGTTTAGGGCTGTCATGTGTAAGGGGATGTAGATCTAGTCCACTTGTAGAGGACAAAAGGCTGTATAAACTGGGTGTGTTTTGAGTATGAGGAACAATTCATTAACAATTCATTAACAAGTTGTGACCTTAACTGGTCTCATTCTATGACAGTCAGGATAAACACATCTTGAAATACTAGATAGAGGAGAATCCTTTTGTAAATAGAAGGGCTGGGTGATTTACAGCATTCCTGCAAACCCTACAGTATTGTGTATGGTTAGGCTCGCTTTGGGCTTACCACATGAAACGGAGGAAGAGAGTATTTCTAAAGTAGCTGAGCAACTTTTTGGAAAGGATAAGGAGACCCACAGTGGAAAAAGATAATTAATTTTCAGGTGAGACACGACGAATGGAGTGGTTTCACTGAACCAGGAGAGGGAAAATGGCAAGGCAATATGAGAAAAACCATAGGCTGTTTGTGAACATTTTCAGAAAGGAAAAACAAAGGTGGTTGGGAAGAGGCATTATTCATAAGCATGGCTTGGTGGTGACTTTAGTCCAGGCTGGTTGCTTTCAATGACAGCATAACTGACTAAATTGGTGCAAAGCCAGGAGAGGGAGAAAAATCCAGCTGAATTGCATGATAGATTACCGCTGTTCCTGTCCACTACCTGTGGAGGAGGCAGCATTAGCAGAATAAAGAAGCCCTCACCCCACCTATTAATTCAGTAAGTACCAAAATGCCAAACATGACACATTAGGCTCACTCCTCATTTCCTGTCTCTTTCTCTCATATATCTATATCTATATTTAAATCTTCTCTCTGTATACATATGAGGGCTGACTGGAAAAAATCCAGCCATTTTCAATATGAGAATGGTTAAATGATGGCTGGATACTTTCTGAATAGCCTATATATATTCATATATACATATGCATACATATATGTATTTGTGTGTATATATATATGTGTGTGTGTATATATATGTACATATATGTATATATGCACATACACATACACAAATATTTAATTGTGTATACATCTATATAACAGCTGTCTATAAAAAATCTATCCATAAAAGCCTCTATTTTTCATTTTACATGGCTGAACACTTTTCAGATAGCCCTTATACATGTACAGACATATAAATCTATATGTACATATGTGTATATATATATATTCATATGTACAGTAGCTAAATTAATCCTAATGTCAATTTTGAGAGGAGGATATTGCCTACATTTTACAAATTAAAAAGCAGGCTCTCTAAAGTTGTCATTTACTCAGATTCACATGAGCTGATAAGTAGATGCTGATGGTATCCAGATGTTGTTCTGCCTAATGCCAAAACAGCATGTTCTTTTAAGAAAACTGGAAATTTTGATTGTGGAATCTGGTTTAAAATTCTGAGGTTGCCTCTGAATATTGTACAACTTTGGGCAAGCCATTGAATTAACTGGATCTCAGTATCATTGTTTGTGAATTGATGAAATGATACTTGCCCTGCCTGTGGGTTTTTATGGAAGCAGAGATGAGAGGCTCCCAAACCTAAAGCCATCAGGGTTATTTTAAATCAGAGAGAGATGGTCAAATTTGCATTTTATATAGATCTGGTAGATAGTGTGCAAGATGTACTTGAGGGGAATGAATATAGCCACAGAGAGAGCCCTTAAGAAGCAATGCTCTTGATAATAAATAATTGACTGCCCTAGGGTAGTGGCATAAGAGATATAGAGGAGAGGACATACTCTCAGAAATATTTAGTTTAGTGTTTCTTCACTATTTTTTTATTATCACATCCCAGCCTCTCACTGCAGGAGACCAGGAGACAGTTTAGACACTTTAGTCCTAACTAACCCTCTGCCTGATTAATTTTTAATTAGATACACTGCATGTACTATATACCTATTTTTATATAATATGTATATCTGTGTTTTATAAAGAAGATATTTTTTTCACTCTCTGTATTAGAGAGAGAGAAGAGAGAGATCGATTCTAAGGAATTTTCTCATGAGATTGCGGGGCTGGAAAGTCTGAAATTTGTCGGGCAGGCCAGTGAGCTGGAGGCTTTGGCAGAATTTCCATGTTGCAGTCTTGAGGCAGAATTTTTTCTTCCATCTTTGTTCTTAATGTCTTCAATTGATTGGATGACAACTACACATTATGAACTACAATTTGTTTTCCTTAAATTTAGCTGATTATGTATGTCAGTCATTTAAAAAATACCTTCATTGCTACTTCTACACTAGTGTTTGACTAAACACCTGGGCAACATAACCTAGCCAAGTTGACATACAAAATTTACCATTACTCTCTCCTCAAAAAGCAATTTACTCAATTGGGACTGATATTACCCCATTGAGAATATGTGATTTAGGAAATAAAATAGCAGGTGTACTGCATGTTAGATTAATTTATTGGCTGCATATAAGGAACAAGAGAAAGAGAGGTGCCCAAGTTGATTTCCAGATTTCTAACTTGAGCAATGTAGCAGATGGTGGTGCCATTCCCTGAGACAGGAAAAGAAGAAGGAAAAAAAATTTTAAAGTTGAATATAAGATCTATATACAACCATGTGTGCATTTTACAGTGCTATTTCAGCATATTCATTCATAAGTCTCTTTAACTGCTTCTACCTAGAATTGAATAAAATTGATTAGAAAATCTTTTGAAAAGGTAAAAACTTCTCATGCTCAGTGATAGCATAATTTCCTCACTTTTAGCATGCAGGTCTCAAAGGCCTGGAAATAGCTGGTATTATTTTCTTGGTTGTACTATATCTTTAGTACTTGGATACATGCAATAGAATATTGTATGTTGAGAACAAAAGTGTTAAATATGTGACATTGTGTTCATTCTCATATTTGTCTTGTGAACAAACATATCTATGAACTGAGTCACTGTTTGCCTTCTGTATATATTACTTTTTATTTTTCCTTTCTTCTCAACTAATTGTGGGCTTATGAAGAAAAGTAGTAGTGGCAATTAAGTCAACAAATACCTAGGGTTTAAAATCATCTTATTTGTCACTACGGAACCATGATGAGTGCCTTGTACATAATAGATGCTTAACAAAGTCAATTTTTGGTTAAAGTGAAGATTGTGATACCATTTAGTATGGAGTCTTCTGTAAGTATCACAAATCATTGTTTCTTATCAAATTACTTTTCACAGATCTATGATGCAGTGGGCATTATTTTTATTTCACAATGTAGATTTTATATTTTATGCAAGGAAGAATGCAAAAAAGCTCATTTAACTGCCTATAAGTTAGAGGGACATAGCCTCTTGGTACTAAAGTCTGTTGTTTATAACCTAAAATACATTTTTTTTTTTTTGTGTAGAAATAAATTTCCTAAGAGGATAATTGTATTAATCTTTAAAAAAATTCTTTTAGTCATAAGGTCTACCGTTTTTCAATGTGATTGTCTCATTATGTATAGAATCTATATTGAATTTTCAGGAATTCCAGAAAGTAATGTCAACCGTAAGCAAAAGATTTACTGCTGCATCACTTGATATGGGGAAAATGAGAAAAGGGTGCATATTTCATAATAATAGCACGAATTATATAACAGTAGACTGGAGGACAGTTGGGATTAATCATTGTAATAGGCCAGGTTTCCCAGAAAACAGCCTCAAAAACTCTGAGAATTTTTATGCAGAAGTTTTTTAGGGAATGCTCTAGAAACCAGCCTGGGTCAGGTGAGGGACCCAGGATTAGGCAAAAGGAGTTGAATCAAGACTCAGTTGTAACAGAAGTCTCAGCTGATCCTACAGGCTCTTTTTAAATTTAATTTTGTTATTTTTTTTGTTGTTGGAGAGGAGGTGAGAGAGAGAGACAGACAGACAGACACACACACACACACACACACACGTGTGTGTGTGTGCACGCAGAGAGATAGAGAGAGAGAGAAAGAGAGAGAGAGAGATGGGGGGAGGGTCCAGAGTAGTCTCCATAGTTGCACATCATTATTTGTGACATAGTTTTATTCCACACAGGTGGATGTGGGGCCGCATCGGGTGGGAGTTGAATGGGGACCTCCGGCATGGGAGGTGACAACCCTCACTGCCAAGCCATCCTAGTGGTTACCAGTTACTCAAAAGTTCAGCATATGGGGTTTGCATGGGTTGGGGGCCAGAAATCAAACCCAAGATCTCGTGATTGCAAGGCAACTGCTGAACTGCTGAACTATCCCTGCAGCCCCTGAAATGGCTCTTGATAATTGTTCTCATTGAAGGGAGGTTTGCTGGGTCTTTGCACCTCCTCATTAACCAGTCTTTGGATGCAGGTTGCCCAGGACAAGGAGAGTAATTTTAGTCAAGGAAGTTTCCTGGGGAGAAGGACTCAGCTGCGAATTTTAGCAGCTAACACTCTTATCATTTTGGGAAATGAATGTATTGATCCTGAATTTCACCCTAAATCCTTAAGGTAAGAGTTTGTTCAGTTATCACTGTTTTAGATGCCTTGATTAAAATAGCTATTCATTAGTTTCAGGTACAGCTAAGTGTATTTCATGATGTTATTCCATTTTCTACACTTGCTGGCAGTCATTTAAAACAATTTTTAAACTGTTGTATATGCTACAGCACTATTATTAGAGTTCTTATTTTTCTGTTACATTGATTACTCAGATCAGAAGCCCAAATCAAATTGTGACAAATCAAATTGTGACAAGAGTATTAATCCTCAAACTTCTGGTTTCAAGTATTTCAAAGGCAGATTTCTATAAAATGCCCTTTTTACTTGACCAGATAGGACCCTTCATTTAATTTAGTGATATGTAACTTTCAAAGCACTCATTTTTACTACCTTATTAGAGAGCTCTGTGAGGTAATAGTTAAGGTCACAGATTTACATATAAAACAAACACGATATAAAAATCTTTCTTTGCCCCTAACAAGCCATATGACCTTGGGTAGGAACTTATCTTCTCTCTCAGTTTTTCCATTGTTCTGTAATATTACTTATAGAGATCAAATATTTAACACAGAATTTAAGCTTAATAGGTTTTCTGTATGTACCTGTTATCTTCTCAACAATCTTGTGTGTAAGTTGGAACCCCCTAGCTCCAGTTTGCAGTTTGTATTTTTTAGCGGTAGAAAATACTCGTTAAATAAAAAATATTTTAATGGAGGATTTTACAGCTGGAATTCAATAATCAAATACTAACTAGACCTAACTTATCGCTTACATTTTTCAACTGTTGCATTGATGTACATTTTTATCTATAAGTAATGAACTTTACCTTTCTCCAGGACATAAGAAATAAATAGAATTTTCATCCAATTTTTTGAATTGCTCAGAGAGCATGGTAACTATGTAGAGTCTGAACTCTTTAATGTCTGGTAGCCAGACTGAAAAAGGCACAGTTTCAAGTTTTATCATTACAGTGTTACTGTACATTGTACTGTACCATTGGGAGGTTACTGTACTGTACCCTCTCAAGTGACCCCCACTTTTACTAGTGATACTCATCTTTGCACTAACCTCAAATCCTGCAGCTCAACCATCCAGATATTGGATATGCTGAAATGGGCTGGGGGAGACTTCTAGAGTCACATGATGTGTTAGGAACAAAGTAGCTGAAGTATTGGAACACTTACTTGAGGAAGAGATTGTACAAAGGAATGTATTAGAGTGACAGTCTAAGAACAAAACTATTGAGAAAGTTAATGGGGCTGATACCTAGTCATTTTATGCCTTAGCTTTATTACATTTTTATCCACTAAAACAAAAATGAGGAAATTATAGAAATGTCAGATAACTTAGCAATAGAATTTGTAGCTCACAGTTGTTCAGGATTTGACCCATGAATTCATTTGAGTAAGATTTGAAATTATACATGTGTTCCTGGGAAATTATACATGTATTGCAACCATCAACTTTTCCTTCAGGAGGAAATACTAATTAAATCTCCTCAGCTTTTACTGACTTAGTTTTTTGAGGCCAGCTGACATGGGCTATGTCTTCAGAAGCAAAGCCTTGGTTACTGAAACCAGAAAATAAGTTGCTAATTCTGTTTTTGTAGCTAATCTACGCCAAGTAATGTATGAGCAAAAAAAAAAAAAAAAAAAA
>PVKE010042086.1:0-13896 GCA_004027555.1 Craseonycteris thonglongyai | reverse complement strand
CCCACCTAATTATACATATTCTCATCCTCACAGCTCCTAGTTGCCTTGAGGCTAACTATTGGACTGCATATTTTGTTCACTGAAGCCTCCTGGGTGTCTTGCCCAAGCCCCTCAGACAGAGTTGCAGGAATATTGGTATTGCCCTTAAGCAGATGAATTCACTCACACAAAGGTAGCTCAACTCTCCTTGGCACAGCACTAAACATTCCCAGTACTATAGGGTGTTCACTGTCTTCATTTGTCCATTTAAGGTTTCTTAAAGTGCCCCTTTCTTGCCCAAGGAATATACATGACACTCCTCTCCAACACTCACCCAATCGAATAGTTCCTCAAGGCTCCCAAGTGTCCAGGTGTGTAGCAAGAGCAGGCAGCTTCCTCATCGAGCATCCAGGACTCTGCAGTGTTTCCATTCAAATAAGGATCACACCTCTGTAAATGAGATCTTAAGACATGCCGTTGTTTTGTTTTACCAAATGAGTAACAAAACAGATAGTTTTCAAGCTTTAGCCCACCAGTTTATTTTCGAATCTGCTTCAGTCCAGTATGCCTTGTAGCACATGCTGGCTCTGATCTGCCTCTCAACATTGATTTGAAGATTAAATGGAATTATATAGAGATATAGAGATATTTATAGATATAGATAGACATAGACATAAATAAATCTATATTTATATATGTGTAGAGATATATCTATATATATCTATGTGAGTGCATATATAAATATAAACTATGAAATTGTTTTGAAAATGGAAAGTGTGATGAAAAAGAATCTACATGGAAAAATTTTAATATTATCTACATGGTACCTGAGTACAGCTGACAAGATAGTAAAACTCTGGAATGTTTAGAAGTAAGAATCACATGTATGCACACACTCCACACAAACACATACACTCACAGATAATATTTAGTGCAAATGCTTTATTTTACAGGTGTCAAAATTGATACAGCTAGAACTAGAAATCTGTTTTATAGCTCCTACCTTACTTTCACTTTTGTATGCTATGTGGTAAAAAAGACTTGCTAGGCATAACTGTGAACAAACATAAGAGGGCAGAGACTGAATTTCACTTAGATGTCATTTTTTGACAAAACTCTAGGTAGTGTATTGCAAGACTGTAGGAAAAATATAATATCTGACTGTCTCTCTTTTGGTGATGTTAGAAATGTTGACAATCGGTGACTGTATCCCATAACTCACTAGGGTTGCAAATTGGTGACATATTAATTATATCAAAAAATATTTTATTTTATTTTTTGAGTTGTAATAACATTACAAAGGATATGCTTTCCTCTACCTCTCTCCTCTGTTGTCTGGTTACCTGGTAGAACAATGCATGTAGAAAAGTCAGAATGAATGTTTAATATATATTTTTAAAATTTATCTGTTTCCTTATCTTTATCATAACATAAGTTTTAAAAATATCACTGGGTAATTCATGGCTGTAAACATACTTGAAGAGATTCAGTGCACTGTAATGCTTATTATTGAAATGAAAATATTTTGGAAACTAAAATTTCTCCAAAAATATTTTTTTGCCTTCCTTTCTTCTTTGCTTTTTTCCCTTCCTGTATTTTTTTTCTTTCCTTCCTTTTTGCCTTCTATGTATTTTCAAGACCTTAAGAATGTTCATTGTTATTGGTTGTTTATTTTTGCTAGGCTTTTGAAAGGATAGAGTCAGGCTATAAACCCATACTTTGAGTTCATATTGATATTTTCAATTCAAATTTAGGACCGCAGGATTTTTATTTAACTTCTAATTTACATGTTTTTTATTCCACACAGAGAAAATGGGGATGATAGAATTAGGACATCCAATAATTATACATTTGCTTTATTTTATTTTTCATAAACAAGAGTCTCTGAATAGCAATTCTAATACTACCACCATTAATAATGACTTTTAAAATATTAAAAAAATTATTTTGTGTGTATGTACGTGTGTATATATGTATGTATGAATTTTACCTTTTCCATTCTCTTATGGCCATGCTAGGTTATTATTTTCAAATAAATCATATACTGTTTATAAATGTAGATTCATTTTTTTATTGTGGAAAGAATTCCTTAATTTATCATTTTGACATGTCAACTGGCTTTTATTGTAGCCTTGTCTTGGTTTTCTTTTCTTCTTTAGGGGCTACTAGTAGTTGTGTGTTGGATCTTCATTGTTGGTCTTCAGTACTTGTCACTTTCTCTCAAATAACTTTTTATCTCTTTAATTTCTTATTTAAAATACTTTCTTCTTCTTATCCTTCTATCTATTTCAGTGTATTATTTGATGTGTTTATTTGTTTGAGTGTTTTTTTTCAGTTTATCTTCATTTCTAAAATGATTCCTACCTTTATTTCTAATTATTTCTTGAATTCTACCTCATGCCTGAGTTTTTCTAATTATGATTTATACTGTGAATGTCATATCATTTAAAAGCCAATTTTGAAATAATACATTAAATTTTTAATTTTACATTTAATAGTGGATTGCATCATATTAAACTGAGGTGATGTAATGTGTTAAACATGGCTCAATTAGAAAAAAAATAGTACATTGTAGTATATCTTTTTTATTTGTTTTACTGTTTATAGAAATATATAAAATACATTTTGTGCTTTATCAGCTTTTTATTGTAATAACTTTGTATGAAATTTGACATTTTTTTTAATATAAAAGTTTTTTTCATTTGTTTATTGTTAAGTTTATTGGGGTGACATTGCTTGGTCAAAATAACATTATTTTTAATTACTTTTCTTTAAACTTTAGCAAGAAGCAAGGTTCAAATTTGTCTTTGTAATTCTTACATTTGAGCATTATTAAAAATATGGGCTTTTATTTTTTGAGGGGGAGCTCTGTTCCATAATCAGACTTTTATTTGTACCTTCACAATCCTTTCTATCTGTTGTCTTTGTCATGCTCACTTTCTCCACAATGTGGTGTCAAGACCCTGGGTGGTGTGTGCTGGGCACATAATTTTGAGAATACACGGACTAGGCTGCAGGCTCTGTCTTACTGCATTATTGGTGAGTGCAACAATCTTACCATTTTCAAATGTTGTTCTGAAGTTGGTTTGCTATGCTTTCCAGTGAATACGTATTGGCTATTTTGGGTTATTATGTTCTTATGTATTTAGACATACCTCCGCTTCTTGTTCAGGTGCTCAGGAAATGCACATTTCCACATTTTGTAGTTTGAGCTTATCTGTTTGTAGTGGGAGTTGTAGGGATATTGATACCTAGTTTTATCATAAATGTTGTCCATTTAGTGTCATCATATTTTACAATCTCATTGCTCTTTTTTTTTTAATTGTTAAATTTGTTAGGGTTATACTGTTTAGTAGCAATTACGTAGGTTCCAGGTATACAACTCTTTCTATCCCTATATATTTAGCTCACCGTCTCTACTCTCCCAGCCCTCTTCCCTCTTATCCTCAACTAACCGCTAAACTATTGACTATGTCTGTGAGACCTTGTTTCTTCGTTGCTTTCAGTTTTATATGTCACACATGAGTGAAGTCATGTGGTGGTTAACTTTTTCTGCCTGGCTTATTTCACTGACCATGTTGATCTCAAGTTCCATCCATGTTGTTGCAAATGGCAGAATTTCTTCTTTTCTTATTGATGAGTAATATTCCATTGTATATTTGTACCACAGCTTTTTATTCAGTCATCTATCAAGGGCCACGTTGGTTGTTGCCATGACTTGGCCACCATGAACAGAGCTACAATGAACATTGGGGTACATATGTTTTTATGGACTAAGGTTTTCAAGTTTTTTGGGTAGATGCCCAGAAAAGGGATTGCCTGGTCATAAGGTTGCTCTTTCTGTTTTTACATGGAATTTGAGAAAATTAATTACTCTGCTGTTTCTGTGACTATTTTCAGTTGCAAGTATTCTTGCTTATTCATCAAAGTAAGCTTAGTGGGACCATTACTAGATCAAAATCTATTACTTATTTTATTAAAATATATACTTGGTAAATGTCTACTATCCTAATGGATTTTTATAGTCTTTTACAGATATTATGCATATATCACGAAAGTAATATATATGTATGTACCTTCAATGTTATTCTATACAATTGGATTTAGACCAAATGTCATTTGAAATTCATCTAGAACAAATTTTATGCCACCTTGAGTAATTTCAGATGACAGAATTTTCCTCTGTGTTCTCTAAATGGTTTGCATAAATGAAATTTGACTCCATTTATAACATTGTA
The DNA here is from genome assembly GCA_004027555.1 of Craseonycteris thonglongyai. Taxonomy (NCBI): domain Eukaryota; kingdom Metazoa; phylum Chordata; class Mammalia; order Chiroptera; family Craseonycteridae; genus Craseonycteris; species Craseonycteris thonglongyai. The sequence continues at coordinate 9,679 of PVKE010042086.1, read as the reverse complement.
GGAAAGTCAATATAACATCCATATTCTGTTTCCTAGCTTCTAAAAAATATAAAATCTCAGGCCACATCATAAACCAAATGTATCAAATTCTTTGGGAATATGTATCTTGGAAAGTGTTCACACATTATTTAAACATTGGTGAATATGATATTTGTGCAGACATTTAATCTGCAATAGATCAAGAACCTAAATGCACCAAAATTCAAAGGAAAGCATTTGGGCTGAAAATTAAGGCAAGGGAGAGTAGAGTTTGACAAGGAATGGAAGAGACAAATCTTGAGGAATAACTACTGTGGAGCCTGCAGTCATTGTGAAAGTTCAGGGAGCCTGTTGTATTAAATCAGGAAAGGTGGTATCATGCAGTCTTATGGTTCTGCCTTCTAGGATTCCTAATAAAATCCAGTAAAGGTATGGCATATATATGGCATGACTATGAACATGTAACCCTATAGAGCTCATGACATACTTTGCTAATTCAGTCATGAAACTTTTTTCAGGTGCGTTTGGATACTACTTCATCATTATTAAAACCAAACCAAACCAAACTGAACCAAAACAAAGCAAAACAAAACCAAAAGAAAAGAAATAACAAAGAAATAAAAAACAACCCCCCTCAATTATTTCCAATAAGTTGTAATTGACCTGTCAGTCAAGAAATATTTGCCATTCTAGGGAAGCTGAGATGGTTCATTGGGTTAAGCATTCACTTTGCAGCCCTGAGGACCAAGGATTGAATTCTGGCCCTGGCCCCTGAAGACCCGTATGTTGAACTGGGGTGTGCATTCCATGTGGGAGGCCTCCAGCCCGGTTCATACCCTGTGAAGCCCCCACCCACTTGTGTAGAACAAAACCATGTCAAAAACTGATGAAGTGCAACTATGGAGACTGCTCTGGGTTCTCCCTCGTCTCTCTGTCTCTATCTCTGTCTGCCAAAAACAATAAAATAAATCTTTAAAAAGAAATATTTGCCATTTTTATTTAGTATCTGAGCGTGTAATCCGTACTCAAACAGAAGTCTTCAACTAAATCTCAGAGAGGCAACAACTGGATATACTGAGTCCATTAAGATTCAACAAAGAGATACAATCTGAGTAAAGACTCAGGCATGGATAACATCACCTGGAAAATACCAGATTGACCTAAAACCCTGAGCTGCTGGGTAGGTTGAGTAGTCTGCTGCCTCTTTTTTTTTTTTTTTAAATAAAGCTGGGTACATATAAGATATTTTAGTGGCATAAGTCACTCAGAATCAGTGGGAAGCGAGCTGGGTCTGGACAGCCAACAGAGGAAGTAAATCCACTACACTGAAAGTTAAAATGAGATTTGTTGTGGAAGACAACTTGTTAGAAAAATTACCACCAACTGTGTGAGTGTTTTTAAGTTACTTAACTTTTCTGAGTTTATAGAATGAAAGATTTTATTAGATCTGTGTTTTCAAACTGTGCTCCAAGACTTACTACGGCTATCATGGGGACTCTCAGGGCCATTTCAAGCATATAGCCTAGAAGTGCCTACTACCCCCTTTCCCTTACAAAATACACAAATAGACAAACCAGAAGCATCTTCGTCTTTTTCTTTTTGTTGAAGAATTCCTCAATAAAATTGATTTATCCCTAGGTTCTCATACATATGTTGTTACATTGACTTAAATCACTGAGGTGAGCAGTAGGAGTTTGGAAGTAGTTACCAAGGAAGATAAATAACCATTACAAATAGAACAGTGTATGTTCCGCTGATGGCTTACAGATCTTAGTAAAGGATCTGCTACACTGACTCATCTGAAATTGGGCAAGTTGGAGAATGTTATCCTGAAAAGTTCCAGGCCATCCTAACCCTTTATCCTTTAAGGTTGTCACTGACAAATAATTCTTCATGTTAGTCTTGAATCCTACTTATGTAAAATGCATCTATCATTATAAAATGGCATGTACTTAAATTTATATGCATAGTTTAACAGAAATAATAGACTAGAACCCTTTTTTAGTCATGCCTGGAAAGGAAAACTACATTTTAATTTATCTGCAAAGATCTATGGAATATAGCAACAAACACTTTCTTCTCCCTTGTTTAAGACTGAGACAGCACGGAGGCAGTTATTAGGTAAAGGCCATACGGAAGAATACAGTAGATTTCTTGAAGCTATATGAATGATAAAACTCAGACCAAAGTTTCTATATATGAAAAACAACATATTACAGGATGGTCAAGGAGGCCCTTTCTGATGTATGGATATTTGAGCAAATATCCATAGTTGAAACTTATAGTTGATCCACCTTCTCACTAACACTGGATATGGTACTAAATTATTCATAAGTTAATAAGTGCTTAGTATTTTATTTCACTGTGTTCTAAAATAGATTCACCTACTAACTTATGATATTGGAAATCATTTGTGATTATTTGGCATTTATATATTCACTTCAGTGAATTAACTGTTTAAATCTTCAGTATGTTTTTATAATTGAACTATTTTCTTGTTTTGGTAATTTAAACATTTTCTTTTACACTTGTTTATATAGTCTGCATTTAGTTTCTATTAATCTTTTGTGGTTTTCCTTTTAATTCTCTTGTGTCTTCCACAGTGGGGATATTTTTAATTTTGATTAAGTTCACATTATAAATTCTGTGCAATAGATTGTACTTTTTGTGATGTATCGAAACAACTGTAGCCTAATACAAATTCATAGGGATTTTCTCCTATGGTTTCTTCTATAGGCATTTTAGTTGTAGACTGTTTATTTAATAATCCATTTTGAATACATTTTTTTTAAGATTTATTTTATTGATTTTGACAGAAAAGGATAAAGACAGAGAGAGACAGAGAGAGAAGGGGGAGGGCCCAGAGCAGTCTCTATTGCTATACTTCATTAGTTTTTCAACATAGTGTCATTCCATACAGGTGGGTGTGGAGCTGTGCATGGGAGGCATGCCCCCTTGAGCCAGAGACTGAACCAGGGGCTTTGTACATGGAAGCTTGCCCCAAGGTGAGTTTAGAAGCTGCAGGAACCAAACTGGGCACCCCACCCCCACCCCCCACATGAGAAGCAGACCACAGCTCAGCACATGGGTCTACATGGGCCAGGGCCGGGACTTGATTCTACAACCTCGGGGCTGCAAAGTGAGCACTCAACCTGCAGAGCCATCCCGGCATCCCCTTGAATAAATTTTTATGTATGATGGAGGTATAACAAATTTTTGCTTTAGCTTATGGATATCTGATTGTTTCGCCAACATTTGTTCAGAAGATTCTCCACTGAATTATCTTTATACACTCTTGAAAAATAGGTTGTTCATGGATATTAGTCTATTTCTAGATACTGTATTCTGCTGTTTTGATCCATTTGTCTGTAGGATACCATACCACTCTGATTATGGTAGCTTCACATTAATATTTATAATCAAGTAGTATTAATCTTTCAACTTTATTCTTCAAGGTTGTTTTGGCTGTGTGAAGTTCTTTGCATCTCTCCTATTTTTAAAAATCAGCTTATCAGTTTTTACATTAACACCTGGAAGAATTTTGATTGAGATTGCGTTGAATCTATAAATTAATTTTGAGAATTATCATCTTATAATATGGTATCCTCTAACCCATAAGTACTACAAGTGTATATATTTTCAGTTATGTAGCTCCTTTAATATATCTCTCAGCAATATTTTGTGGTTTTCAGTTTAGAAGTCTTGCATGTCTCTTTTCTGCTTTATTTCAAAGTAATTCATATTTTCTGCCATTTTAAAGAAACATTTACAAAATATCAATTTCTGAGCATTCCTTGCTATTATATATAGAAAATCAATTGATTTTTATAGATTAACCTTGTATCTTTCAACATTGTGAACCTCATATATTAGGTCTAGTAGCATTTTCAGACACTTGATCAAATTGTTAACACGGACAATCATGTCCTCACCAAATATACAGTTTTACTTCTTTCCCATCTGGATTTCATTTATTTCATTTCCTTGCCTTATTACACTGGATAAAATTTCCAGTATAATGTTGGATAAAAGTGGTGATAGTGAGCAAGCAATTGGCTTTGATTCTAATCTGTGAGGAAAACAATTAATCTTTTACTATTAAATATGATGTTGGCTGTAGTTTTTTAGAGATGCTCTCACCAAACTAAAAAATGTGACCCTCTATTAGTTTTCTGAGAGGCTTTGTCAGAAATGGATGTTATATTTTATCAAATAGTTTTTCTTTATTAAGATGATCTTTTGATTTTTCTTTATTATTTTTAATGTGGTATTGTTTTTTAATATTACATTGATTAATTTGAAAGTCTTAGGCTAAGCTTACATTCCTTGGAGAAATTCCACTTATATCATGATATACGACCCTTTTTATATGTTGTTGAATTCAATTTGCTATAATTTTCTTAATGATTTTTGTATTTATATTCATGAGAGATATCAATCTTTAGTTTTTTAGCCTACTCGTATGTCTTCCTTTATTTTATCAGGGTAAAGCTGGATTCATATAATGAGTTATAAAGTTTTCCTTCCTTTATATTTTCTTTTAAAACTTGGAGTAGAATTACAATTTTTTTTATAAGTACTTCCTAAAATTGACTTGTAAAGCCATTAGTGCCTTGAATCTTCCCCGTGGAAGGTATTAAACTGCAAATATATACATATTTTTTAAAATAAAGTTTTCTATTTTCTTCTAAGTGAATGAACTTCAGTAGTTTATGGGTTAAAGGACATTATCAGTTTAACTTGTCAGATTTATTGGAACACAATTGTTTATAATTTTCCTTGATTATCCCTTTAACATCTGAAATGATATCCAAATAACTAACTCCTGATGTTAGTTATTAGTGATTCTTATATTTTCCTCATCAGTCTCAGTAGATTTTTATTAATTTTATCTTCTCAGAGATATAGCTTTTTATTTCATTGATTTTTCTCTCTTATCCTTTTCTCTTTCTATTTCGTTGATATTCCAGTTAAAAAAATTTTTTTTTCTATTTCCTTGGAGTAGATGCCAAGGTCATTGATTTGAAACTTTACTTCTTTTCCATTATAGGTTGTTAGTGTTATGCATTTCTCTCTAAACACATTTTTAGCAGCATTCCACAAATTTTCATATGGTATCTTTAGTTTCATTCAATTCAAAATACCTTCTAGTGTTTTTTGGACCATTGTGTTACTTAAAGTATGTTATTTAATTTCCAAATATTTGGTGACTTTCTAGATATCTTTCTGTTACTGAGTTCAAAGTATTTTTACTATGGTCAAAAACCATATTTTCTATGACATGTATCCTATTAAGTTTATTGAGACTCTTTTTATGGTCTGGCATATGGTTGGTCCATCTTGGAAAATGTTCGGCATACACTTAAAAAAAACTCATAGAATGAAATGTGGAAGTTCTATTGTTTTGAAGCTCATAATATGTATAATTTTTATATCTTAGTGATTAATTCACCATTTTATCATTATGATATGACTCTCCATCTCTGAGAATAGTCTTTGTTATGAAATCTGCTTTCTTGGTATTCATATAACCTAGTCAGCTTTCTTTGAATCAGTATTAGCATTGTATATACATTTCCATACTTTTGCTTTTAAACCTATTTTTATACTTGAAACGTGTTTCTTTTAGATAAATTTTTTTCATTTTTCTTTTAAGCCTGAAAACCTCTGGCTTCTGGCTGTGATGTTTAGGTCATTTATGCTTATGTGTTGATATGGTATGGTTTAACCTATTATCCTGCTATTTGTGTTTTACTTACCTCATCTGTTACTTTCCCTTTCTCTTTTTCCTTTCTTTATCTTCATTATCTCACTTTTTGGGAGGAGGTTACTTGATGAGTTAAAAATAATTCTCTTTCATAACCCTTTTGTTTTGTTATTTTACTAATTTTTTATCACGATCTATCTTCTATTAATATTATCCTGCTTATGAGAACCTTACAATAGTTTATTTTTATTTGTTTGCTCTCCGGTTTTATGTATATGATATTATATATTTTATATCTATATGAGGGCAGATTGGAAAAAATATAGCTTTAAATGCCTCTATTTTTCTTTTTCTTTTTTTCCGAAGTTGACAACATTTTCTTTTATTGTTAAATTTATTGGGGTGACATTGATTGGTAACAATTAGATAGTTTCCAGATGTACAAATCTACATTACATCACCTATGTATTGCATTATGTGCTTACCACCCAGAATCAGCTCTCCCTGCATCACCATATACCTGGTGCCCACTCCCACTTTCCCCCACCCCCCACTCTCCCTCCCCCTTCCTCCCCTTCTCTCAGGTAATCACCAAACTATTGAGTGTATCCATAAGTCTTTGTTAGTTTCAATTTTATAATCCACCTGTAAGTGAGGTCATATGTTTCCTGATTCTTTCAGTCTGACTTATTTCACTTAAATAAGATGGCTTCAAGGTCTGTTCTTATTGTCACAAATGGCTGTATTTCATTTTTTCTTATCTCTGAATAGTATTCCATTTTTCATATTACGTGGTTGGATACTTTCCGGATAGTTCTTGTATAAGTCACAGTCCCATGCTATATTATCATAATCTTTATTTAAATAGTTATTTATTATATATAAACATGTAACTTATTCAGGAGCTTTCCTTGTATAGATCAATATTTTTATCTGGCATCATTTTTCTTTCTTGTAGTTTAGGTTTGCCATCAAATTCTTTAAGCTTTTGTGTTTCTGGAAAAAAAACCAAAACTTTTATTTTGCTTTTATTTTTGAAAGATGGCTTCTCTCAGTATAAAATTTTAGGTTGAGGGCTTTTTCCTTTCACTTACTTGAAAGATGTTGATCTGCTGTCATCTCTCTTGAATTATTTCTGATGAGGACTCTGCTATCATTTTTATCCTTATTGCTTTGTATGAGTTGTTTCTGAAGGTTTTAAAGATTTTCTTCTTTATCATTGCTATAAAAATTATATGTCATGATTCATATAATTATGATGTGTCTTGTTTTCTTTTCAGTTTTTATTATACTTGACCTTTCTGGACTTGAATTATATAGTTTCTATAAACTGTGGAGAAAAATTGGCAATTATTTGTTCAAGTTTTTGTGCCTTAAACTCCTCTCCAAGAACACTCATCACATGTATATTATCCCAACAAAATTGTGCCACCATTCACTGATGCTTTTTGAGCTGCCTTTTTTCTCTGTATTTTAGTCTTATAGTTTCTATTGGTATTCTTCAACTGTTTTTCTCTTCTTTGGCAATGTCTAATCTAGGTTAACACTATTCAGTATATTTTTCTATCATGAAAAAGACATGTTACATTGTACTCAGACAAGGTAGTTTTCATGTCTTGAGTTTTGCTTTGGGTCTTTTTCTTATCTCACTCTATCTTTATTTAACATGCTTAATCTTTCTTCTAGCTTATTGAACATATGGAATATAGTAATAATAATTTCTTACATCTGGGTCAGTTTTGATTGACTCTTTTCCTCTCACTGTATATAGTATTTTTCTATTTCTCCATACACCTAATAATATTTGAGTAGACATTGTGAATTTTACTTCGCTGGGTGCTGGATATCTTTTGCATCCCTATAAATATTACTGAACTTCATTTTGAGATGCTATTAAGTTACTTGAATCATTTTGAAACACTCAAGTCTTGCTTTTAAGCTTTATTAGTGAAGATTAGAACATCATGCGATATAGAGCCATAGATTCTGTGCTACTAAGGCAAGATTCTTATGAGTTTCCTGCTCAATGCCCCTTGAATTATGAGTTATTCCTGTCTGGCTTGCGAAAGTAAACTATTTTTTGACTATGAGTGAGCTATGGGTACCATTCTTCCTAATAATTTCCAGTGTTACTCAACCACCCAAGTCTTAGGTAGTTTCCTCACAAGTCTGTGCTGAATACCAGTCTTCTCAACACTGAGAAGTACCTTCTGCCATTTCTGGAGTTCTGCGCATCCAGTTCTGTATGAGTTTTCCTACACACTTCCTGAACATTGAGTTGCTTTGATTAAATATCTTCAATATTCTCAAATAGGGGATGCCAGGATAGCTCAACAGGTTGAGTGTTTGCCTTGTAACCATGAGGTGTGGAAATCAAACCCCAGTCCTGGCCCATGCAAACCCATATGCTGAGCTACTACACAACTGGTAACCACTGAGTCCTGGTGGTGAAGGTTCTCGCCTCCCATGCAAGAGTCCCCCTAGTTTGGTACCCACCCATTCCAGCCCCACATCCACCTCTGTGGAATAAAACTGTCATAAACTAATGAGATATAGCTATGGGCCCTCCTGCCTTCTCTCTCTCTCTCCTCTCTTTCTTTCTCACCTTCTTTCAAAAAAGAAAAATTCGCATATAAATTATTTGGAATATCCCTTTCCTATAATGTTGCACAATGTAAAGACATTTTATTAGTATACCTTCTAATTTTACTTTACCAATTAAAAAATAACACAGAAATAATATCAGTCACTGTTCTGTGTCTTAAGATTATTTAGTTCTTTAACTTGAGGGAATATTATTAGAGCTCAAAAGAAGATGGACCTAGAGTGTATTATGTTAAATGAAATAAGTCAGAGAGAGGCAAATATATGATCTCACTTATATGTGGAATCTGAAGAACAAAATAAACAAACAAAAAAAAGCAAAATAGAAATGGACTCATACAGAAAATAAATGATTAATTACCAAATGGCAAGGGGCTTGGAAGTTGGTGGGAAAAGGCGAAGGGATTAATGACTGCAAATTGGTAGTTATAAAATAGTCACAGGGCTGTGAAGTGTAGCACAAGGAATATAGTCAATACGGTAACAACTACAATGGTGCCAGGTGGGTACTAGACTTTTTATATAAATGTCTCAACACTATACGATATACCTGAAACTCATACAAAATAATATTGAATGTCAACTGTCATTAAAAAATTAAAAAAGTCAAGGGGAGTTAAAATGTCTTTTTGATTCAAAGAATGAGAAGAAAAACTATGGCCAATATTTTTATTACATTCAACAGCTTGTGAATGGTGAACAAATCGCTTGAGTTTATTGTAGAAACTGACTTCTGGAATTGAGGCATGTTTATTAGCAGAACTTTGATAAAAATTAACTAGAAAAACTTATTTTAATACCCAGGAGATGCTATAAGATACAAACTCGGAGTGAACAAGAACATTAAATTTTAAGTACTTTTAAAATTTGGTAAGGGTAGTTTTTTAAAACCAGAATTTCTACTTAGGTTTAAGTTTTGTGAGAAGTTTAGTGTATTACCGGTAGTTAAGAACATCAATTCTAGATCTAGATTATCTGGATTAAAATTCTGAATCTGCAAATTACTTCTCTGTGCTTCAGTTGTCACATCCATAAAATGAGAATTATAATAATGCTTATCTTACATGGTTGTTATGAGGATTAAATGCATTGTTACACACAAAGCTCTCAGAAGAGTGGCTGGTAGATTGAGGAGCCAGATAAATGTTAGCTATTAGCCATTAGCCTTGAGTTTTCCATTAACTATCTGTCTTGATAAGTAATTTGAGAATGTTCTTTAAGGTCTTTCAGTCTATGATTTCTCATTTGTACAATAATGTGGTTTTATGTTTGCAAGTAGATTTTCTCTTAAATGCCAGCTCTGATTGATTAGCATTAGGTACTTGGATCATAGTTTATAAGGATTATATCTAGGATGGGAAGAAAAATAATTCAGTATCAATTAACTCT
>PVKE010042085.1:0-13898 GCA_004027555.1 Craseonycteris thonglongyai | reverse complement strand
GTGGTTTTTTTGCTTTATAAATAAGGCCTGGCTTAAGCATAAAACCTGCAGCATTGCCAGCCATGATGACAGTCACACGGTCTTTGTGAGCCTTGAAGCCTGGCCTCTTCACTTCGTCCTTGAAGAGGAATGTACGCGAAGGCATCCTCTTCCAAAAAAGGCCTGTTTCATCCATGTTAAAAACTTGTTCAGGGAGGTAACCTCCCTCACTGATGAGGTTAGGAAATTTTTCCTCCACGTAACGACAAGCAGCATCGTTGTCAGCAGAGGAAGCCTCACCATACAGAAGCACGTTTCTGAGGCCGTATCTGTTTTGAAATTTTTCGAACCAGCCTTTGCTGGCTGAAAAGCCTCGTCCTCGAAGAGTCGAATCACTCCTGGCAACACTAGTACTGGCTTGAGGTTTGTCAGCACCTTCTTCAGCCTCTTCATTGTTGTCATCGGGCAAGATTTGGTCGTAGAGAGCTTTGGCCTTTGTCCTGATCATATTAGTGTCCAAACTCACTGTCTTTTTCCTGCAATCAGCAATCCACAATGTCAGTGCAGCTTCCATTTTCACAATTCTGTTATTACGTGGAGTTACCACACGTTTCGCTTCTTTATTGAAGGTTATTGAAGCAGTTTTGCAGATGTTTGCTTCCTCTTTCTTGATGTACTGCACTGTAGATTCATTCACCTCGTAATGGCATGCCACAGATGCATAACTTCTGCCCTCTTTGATCATATCTAAAAGTTTCACTTTTTCGCTGATGGTCATCATCTTCTTCCTCTTGGGCGCTCGGAGGAAGCTTTCGCAGAGGCACAGCGCTTAGGCGGCATTATAAGGGCTTAATTAATAAAAAAAGTTATCGCTTAAACAAAACAAGTTATCGCCAACACAGCACTAAAATACAGTATGCGAGACAGTCAACATCATGGACAAGACTGGCGAGATACAACAAGAGAAGATGCTAGGTGAGGCTGCGATGATATGCAGACAATCAACTCACAGGGATAAATCCACTTGTACTCTCATTGGTGGATGTCGCACCGGAAACCAATCACGCGCCTTTATGAGATCTCGTGGTATGTACTCTGAGTCAACTCATCTCTTTGTTTGACATGCAGGGATCCTTCTCTCTCGCGCATCCACATGAAACAACGCTCCTTTCCGCAATGTGGCTGCCGACATGGTTGTATTTTTTCATTTTTATTTTTTGATGAATATTTTGGAAAAACCCGCAAAGCACTGAAGCTGCAAAACATGAAGTGCCAAGTGGCGAGGGAACACTGTATATATATATATATATATATATATATATATATATGATTTCATTTATTTTTTGAAAGGTGTGTGTGTGTGAGCGGGAGAGAGCAACCTCCATTGTTATACATCCTTAGTGTGACACACAGGTGGAGCCATGCTGGGTGGGAACCAAACTGATGGTCTCCCACATGTGAGGTGAGAACCTTTACTACCATCCTGGTTGTTACTAGCTGTGCTCCAGGTGAGTATATGGGTTTGCGTGGTCCTGGGCTGGGATTCTATTCCTGGACCTTGCGGCTGCAAGGCAAGTGTTCAACCTGTTAAGAGATCCTGGGATCCCCTATGGCTATACTTTGAAATGAAGAATCATAGTAACTTAAATTATCCTGAAACTTGACCAGTCTTCTGGTTCAAACAAAATGGAAATGGAAAAGAAAAGTATATTTAAATGGATTTTTAATAGGATTTTTTTCTTTTCCTCTCCCTCCCTCTCTCCTTGACTTTTTTCTTTCACAACATGAGATCTAATTAGGCCCCACTTAGGGGATGATGGGATGGCTCAGCAAGTTGAGCACTTGTCTTGCAACCCCAGGGCTCAAGGATTGAATCCTGGCCCCAGCCTGTGTGGACCCATATGCAACTGGGGTGTACCCCAGTTTGGTTCTCACTGGGGTGAGCTTCCCATGTGGGGAGGCCCCCAATTTGGCTTCCGCTCTGGGTGTGCTTCCATGTGGGTCCTCTCCAGCTCAAGGGGGCATGCCTCCCATGAGTGAGGCCCCTGTTGGTTCCTGTCCTACGCAGCTCTGCCCCCACCCGTGGAATGAAACTATGTAGAAAACTGACACTGTGCAACTATGAAGACTGCTCTGGGCCCTTTTCCTGCTGTCTCTGTCTTTCTCTCTTTGTCTGTCTCTCTCACTCTGTCAAAAACAATAAAAATAAATCTTGATTAGGCCCAAATATAGTTAATCTACTACCAAATTTATTTTATTTATCCCTAGAAAATTAAAAATATATTGAAGTTATGTTTTGTTCAATGAGTACCTTTCTGTAAAATTCATGTTTTAAGATTTTAGCAAATCAAGTCCCCTCAGAAATGTTGCTCCTCAACAAGGCCTTAAAAGGCCTTGGGATCATTTAAAATAATTTTGTGTTGAATATATTTTAATGTTTAGCATTGATTAAACATTTAAAAAAATTTTGATGCTTTGTAATTAAGAGAACTTTTTTGGTCTTGTATTTTTTTTAAGGCGTATTTATTTATTTATTTATTTATTTTTTGATTGTTAAATTTATTGGGGTGACATTGGTTGGTAAAAATTACATAGGTTCCAGGTGTACAACTGTACATTACATCAACAATGTATTGCATTATGTGCTCATCACCCTTCTGATGAGGGGCTCATACCTCAAATATATAAGAACTACAACTAAACAAAAAAACCCCAATGATTCAATTGAAAAATGGGCAGAAGTTCTGAACAGACACTTCTTCTAGGAAGACATACAAATGGCCAACAGATATATGAAAAAATGCTCAACTTCACTAGCTATTAGGGAAATGCAAATTAAAACCACAATGAGATACCACCTCACACCTGTTAGAAAGGCCGTAATCAATAAGACAAGGAATAACAAGTGCTGGAGAGGCTGTGGAGAAAAAGGAACCCTCGTATATTGCTGGTGAGAATGTAAGTTGATACAACCACTATGTAAGGCCGTGTGGAGATTCCTCAAAAACTAGGGATGGAATTGCCATATGAACCAGCAATCCCTTTTCTGGATATCTACCCCAAAAACTTGAAAACTTTTGTTTGCAAAGATATTTTATTGTTATTGAGAAAAGGTGGGAGAGAGAGAGAAGTGGGAGAGGGTCCAGAGCAATCTCCACAGTTTTACATCACCAGCTGTGACACTTTTATTCCAGACAGTTGGATATGGGACTATGGGGGCCTATGGCATGGAAGGCAAGAAACTTCACCACGATGCCATCCCAGCAGTTACCATTTGTACCTTAGTTTAGAGGTTTGCATGGGCTGGGACCAGGACTTGGTCCCTGGACCTTAAGTTGCAAGGCCAACTCTCAATCTGTTGAGCTATCCTGGCATCCCTGTGGTCTTTTTTTTTTTTAAATTAAGGCCTTAGGTTTTAGTTCCCTTTTTTTCAGTTTTAACACCACGACTATAATCTAGTTTTTAAAAAATATATATTTTTTCTTTTTCATACCTGTAGGTAAAGACCTCACCTAGTATGTTTTTTTCTGATTGTGAGAGGTTTATTTTTTTGTACTATCCATGCCACCATGAGCTTTCAGATTTATTAAAGATGCCTGTGAGTTCCTAATATGAACTTTATTTATTGCAATTAATTTATTATGTATAAAAATTATTTATTACCATGCCTATTTTGTATAAGAGTAGAACTAAAAACCACAGCAAAGGGGTGGGAAGTACCATGTAGAAGGTGACAAATGGAGATAGTTTTGATTGCAGGAAGGGCTGTAACATTTGAAGTGGGAAAGAGGGGAACTTTAATAATGGTGACTCTAAGTAAGTATAGAGAAAATTCATTCAAACATTTGATCTAGGATCAAAGAATCTTTATTATGAACGGTCATTGTTAAAATATGAAACATACGGAAGCTGTTGCCTATGAAGTCATTTGCGTTACTCTAGCTGCAGAGATGCTATAAATGAGTACAGATTTTCTTCCTGGGCCATATGTTTTGGAGTTTTCTCTCTCCAGAAGATGGAGGGAGGAGGGAAAAGAAATTACTGGTTGACATATTCTTTACTGTTGAAAATAACTGTACTGAATTCTTTTTATTTTTGATTCATTACTGCTGATTAATTTAAAACTTTTGAACTTCCTCATAAATACACACAAGATATTTGAAAAGATCTATATTTCAAAGAAGAATATTTGCCATACGTATTAGTACTAAAATATGACTTAATGTTATGGTCTGTTATGACATTGTTTAAAAAGGGGACTATCAGAGGTTCTTGGGTAATGGCATACTTGACCTTGTGTTTTCTCTATGTGCATCAGGAATGATAATCCCTATTATGAGCGATTGAGACAATATGTATGAAATTCCTTGGTATCCTCAGAAGAAACATTTTATGTATATAGGATTTTAATGCTATTTATACCACTTACTAGGCATTTTGAGCAAATACTGCAATATGATTGACTTTTTCAACTTTAATAATTATATCCTTTCATGAAAACTTGTCCTAAATAGCTTTGCACCTAAGAAAAATCATCTGTCTTTATTTTGATGCAAAGTTCTCCCCATCCTATAAACAGTGATTGAGTTTGTTCTAAGTATTTTTTTGTTCATATTTATCTCACACCGAGAGGCTGGTCATTTAACCTGGCCTTATAGAAAATGAGGTCCCCAAGTTTTTTACAGTGAGCCTATCAAAATTGTCTTTTGCCGAGTGAGGTCCATTATGAAACATGGGACTGCTCTACTTCCTGGGGAGAAATGTGGCAGTATTGTCTGCCATGAATGAGTAGAATTAACTTAAGTCTAATGTGTTTCCAAAATGGAATTTGATATACCGTATTTTCCGGCATATAAGACAACCAGGCGTATAAAACGACCCCCTAATTTTACAGTTAAAACATAGGTTTAGGCCTATATTCGCTGTACAAACCTACCCCCCACTTCCAAGGCTGTAGTCTTATACAGCAAATATAGGCCTAAACCTATGTTTTAACTGTAAAATTAGGGGGTCGTCTTAAACGCCCAGTCGTCTTATATGCCGCAAAATACGGTACTGGTTAACTTACAATTCTTAGAGAGGGTTCTATTAGGGACCTCTTATTGTCACGGGTTAGGGTTAGGGCAAGATCATTGGGTTCAAGGCTTCGGGTTCAGAAAATCTTCCTGTATATAAAGTGAACCTTGGTTTATAACAAATCTTATTTTATGGCCCTTAACATGATACAGAAGAGTAGGGAATGTGAGCATATGCAAGCTATTTTAAGCTGATTGATGCCAACACTAATGGGCATTTCTATTTGAAGTACATTGACATCCTTTTATAAGTCATTTAGACTAACTGTTTCTTTTATTGCAGGCAACATGCATTGGTTCTCAACTTTAGTATCCATAGGAAATCTCCTTGTGCTCCAGTCCCAAAGAATTTGATTCAGTATATCTGAGATAGGGCACAGGAAACTAATTTTAATAAGCATTATAGTTGACTTTGGAGAAGGTGGTCTGAGGATAATATAACAATTCCCAGGCATTCTGTGAGTCTTGAAACTAGTCAGATAGCCTCTGATAAAGCACTTAATCTTTGCTAAGCATCTGTTTCCTCATGATAAGATTAAGATTATAATATATAACTATACTAATATATAATTTTGGGAGTTTTGGAGATTAGATAAGTAAAATACTCAGTACAGTCCTGGCTCATAGTATGTACCTAACAATGTACTTTGTAAAAATTAGGTGTGGAGATTCTGGTTCTGGGTGAGATGGAGTGGAGCAAACACACTTTTCTCCATCTCTTCCATGGAGCACAATGATAAAACCTGGATAGAATGCACAGATCATTGATAAGAGGACTCTGAATGTAAGTTGTAGCAGTAGAATTGAGTAAACACCGGAGTTTGAACTGGCAGGAAGTTTACCAGTTTGTCTCTCCGATGTGAGCATGGGCACAGTGGAGCTGGAAACCCGGAAGTGTGTACCAGGGAACAGAGTTGAGCCCAGAAAATGCCCTTCATTCCTATATGAGGAGCATGGAATGAGCTATAAGGTTAGGGAGAGTGTAGAAATCCTATTTTTTCTTTCCCATATTGTCATGCCCCAGCTCCTAAGAAATCCTGTAGTGGCAGCAATAGATGAGCAGCAGCTAAACCTGAGGAAGTGGATCTGTTTTCTTTATCACTGAGTTGTGATCTCAGAAAAGAGGGGTGAATCCTTATTACTTTATTCTCTATCCTCCCATGTGGCCTTTGCCCCCAAAATATGCTGAGGTGTGTGGTAACTAAAGGGAAGCTACAGGAAACTGAAAAGATTGCAGAGAGGAAGAGTTTAATAAAGAATCATTCAAGTTGTTTGTGAATTCCCATGCTCACTCATGAGCGGCTCATACACTGGTCTAATCCTAATCAATAGATCAAAAATCTTGAGAACTGAGTTAACTAATAATACAACTGCCCAGGCTGCAGGATGAGTATTAAGTGGGGCACATATGGGACAGATTGGAATAGCACTGCGAAGGCTTTGGAAACTGAACCAACACTAGAAGCAAAGTACATGGAAGGTTGGTTGGAATTTGTAGCCTGTAACTAACCAGGTCAACTTCTTGCTAAAAACAGTTACAACAAAAATTTTTTCTAGAATTTAAACAACCCAGAGGCTTGTAACATAATAATCAAAATATCCAGGATGCAATCCAAAATTACTCAGTATATGAAGAACCAGAACTTGCATGAGAAAAGACAATCAATAAATGTCATTGCCAAGATGACACAGATGTTGGAATTAATTTGCAAAACCTCTAAAACAGCTATTATAAAAATGCTGCAACAAGCATCACAGACACAATTGAAATAAATGGAAAAATAGGGGATCTGTTCCCATATAACAGTGTAAGAAGATCTTGAACTCACCTCTCCCATGAACACATTGAATTCACACATACAGGCAGAGACATCCCCCTTGAAGAAAAACTTTGAGCTTACTGAATACTTCTGCACAACAAATGAGAGAGATACCAGATATAAATGGGTAGGAAAGATGAAAGGTATTGTGGGAAGCTACCTAAAATACACTGACATTAAGTAGAGAGGGATCATTGAAGGGCCCATGCACAGCTTTATCCACCCTGGAGAATAATGAAAAAATAGTACTTTAAAGCACACCTTACAACATCAGAGAGAGAGATTAGAAAAATCCATTCCATTTGCTGCCTTGATGAAACAACTACAACAACAACAAAAAAAAAACCTAGGAATAAATCTAGCAAAGAACATGAATGATTTATAAACTGAAAACTGTAAGACATTATTAAAAGAAATTGAAGAAGACACAAAGAAATAGAAGCATATTCTGTGTTCGTGGATTGAAAGAGTCAACATAGTTAAAATGGTCATGAAACCCACTGCAATATACAGATTCAATGCAGTTCCCATCAGAATTTCCCAGACATTCTTTCAATAGATAGATTAGAAAAAAATCTTCAAATTCATATGGAACCACAAAAGATCCTGAATCACCAAAGCTATCTTAAGAAAAAAGAATAAAGTGGGGGCATCTCACTGCCTGACTTTAATCTGTACTACAAAGCCTCATTATAATCAAAACAACTTGGTATTGGCAGAAAAACAGATATACACACCAATGGAACAGAATTGAAAATCTATAAATAAACACACAAAAATATGGACAGATTATTTTTGACAAAGGAGTGAATAATATAAAGTGGGGAAAAGAAAGCCTCTTCAGCAAATGGTGCTGGGAAGATTGAAAAACCACATGCAAAAGAATGAATGTGAACTGCGATCTGTCACCATATACCAAAATTAACTCAAAATGGATTAAAGACCTCCAAGTAAGACCTGAAATAATAAATTGTATAGAAGAAAATATCGATACTACACTTACAGACCTTGAATTCAGGGGAGACTTTATGGGCCTGATCTCAAGGCAAGGAAAGTAAAAGCAAAAATAACTGATTGGGACTTTATCAAACTAAAAAGATTCTGCACAGCAAAGGAAACTATCAACAGAGTAAAAAGGAAAGCAACTGAATGAGAGAAAATATTTGCAAGAATGCCTCTGATGAGGGGGTAATATCTAAAATATATAAAGTACTTGTACAACTCAACAACAGAAAAACAAGAAATCCAATTAAAAAATGGGCAGTAGACTTGAACAGACACTTGTCCTATGAAGTCATGCAAATAGCCAACAGATACATGAAAAAATGCTCAATTTCATTAGCTATAGGGAAATGCAAATCAAAACCACAATGCGATACCATCTCACATCTGCTAGAATAGCTATAGTCAACAACACGAGGAATAACAAGTGCTGGAGAAGCTGTGGAGACAACAGAACCCTCATACATTGCTGGTGGGAATGCAAATTGGTACAACTGCTTTGGAAGATAGTATGGAGATTCCTCAGAAAATTGGGAATGGAGCTCCTATATGACCCAGCAATTGCTCTTCTGGGTATCTACCCCCAAAGCTTGAGAACTTTAGTTTTTAAAAACATATGTACTGCAATCTTCATTGCAGTGCTGCTCACATTGGCCAAGAAATGGAAACAACCAAAGTGGCTCTTGGTAGATGACTGGATAAAAAAAGCTATGGCACATATATACAATGGAATATTACTCAGTAATAAGAAAATATGACATTCTGTCATTTGCAGCAACATGGATGGAACTTGAGACCATCGTGCTTAAGCGCAATAAGCCAGGCAGAAAAAACTAAGAACCAAATGACTTCACTGTTATGTGCAATATAGAAGTGGAAGCAACAAAGAAACAAAACTCATGGACATAGTCAGTAGTTTAGTGGTTACCTGAGGATAAGGGGGAAGGGGCTGGGAATGGAAGAAGGTGGGGCTAAATATATGGTGATAGAAAGAATACCTATGTAATTATTACTAACCAATGTAACCCTAAGAAATTTAACAAGAAAAATAAAAATAAATAAAGGGCCCCTAGACTATATACGAAGGAAGACCATTTATTAACCCGAGAGCATTTGCCAAAGTGGAAAGGAACCATGAGAACTCTCCAATTTTGGAGATACGGAAGAGCACCATTGATTGTGTTCCTACTCCACCTTGATTGCCTTGGGCAGGAGCAAAATACAGGTGCTCTAGGCAGCTGGCAAAGGCCATCCCAATGTGCTTCAGGCCTCAGGCTCTAATCAGGTCTGTGGCTTGCCCTCAGGATGCCCTGCAGCCCACACCACCTCTGACTATACCTCTTGTCCCTGTGAAGCTTGTCCCCCGAACTTTCTGTAGCCTGAGCCAACTCCAACTGACTTACCAAAGAAGACCTGGCTCAGTTTGCCCCTAAGACTCCACACAGTCTGAGCCATCCCCAACTACAGACCCAGCCAGTCTGTCAAATCAACCTGGATGAGGCTTTCCCCTGGGACTCCCAGCAGCCCATGCTTTCTCCACCTCCAGTTGACCTGTCAAAGACACCTGTTACATTCAGTCTACAAAGGGAAAGCTCCCATAGAAAGCCACTTTCTGAAGACCAATGGAGGTGACTGTTTGGCATGATTTGACGAAACAAACACAACTAAATAGTCAAAACGAGAAGACAAACATGTTAAAAACCCAGAAAAAGAACAAAATGGAATGAAGATAAGTAGTGTATCAGATAAAGAGTTCAAGTGTTCGATTATAAAAATGTCTACAGTTTAGTGGTTACCTGATGCTATGTGGGGAGGAGTTAGGGGAAGAAGGAGGGGTCATCAAGTATATGGTGATGGAAAGAGAACTGACTGGGTGGTAAGCACACAATGCAATACACAGATGATGTACTGTAAAATTGTATGCCTGGAACTTATGTAATTTTTACAAATACCCGATGTCACCCCAATACATTTAACAATTAATTTAAAAAAAAAGCCTAACAAACTCAGGAGAATAATAGATGAACTCAGTAAGAACTTCAACAAAGCGACAGAAAATATAAAAAAGAACCAATCAAAGCTGAAGATAAACTGAAATGAAAAATGCATTAGAGGGAATCCACTGTAGACTACGTGATACAGAATACTGAATCAATGACTTGGAAGACAATGTAGTGGAAAACTCACTCAATTTGAACAGCAAAAAGAAAAAAATGTTAAATAAGGTTTGGATAAGGAACGTCTGGGAGAATATCATGCATACCAAATTCATATTATAGGGATCTCAGAAGAATAAAGGAACAGAAAATATATTTGAAGAAATATGAGGTCTGATAATTAAGTTCATGAACTTTCCACTATGCACTTACATTGGCAGCACTATACAGACAACTCAGTAAGGTCCTATAACCTTGGTATATCAGCATCTCACAGCTGTGTTCATGTTGAAATATGGCAGTGTCTTGCTGAATGGCATTCATTATTGTTGTTGTGTGTTTTTGTGTGCCATCATGAGAATGTCAAAGCTTGAATTAGATCAATGACCATACATGAAATTTCTTGTTAAATTTGGCAAGAGTGGAAGTGAAATCAAGGACATGTTAGTCCAAGTTTATGGGGTAATGCCAAGAATAAATTGGCAGTATGTAAACAGGTTAAACATTTTTTTGAGGGGAGGGAAAGTGTCACTGATGAAGGGAGATCTGGGAGGCCAATAATGAGCAGAACTGATGAAACCATTCCAAAAATTCATTGAATTGTGCATCAAAATTATTGGCTAACTGTGAAAAGGATAGCTAATCAAGCAAGTATCAAGAGAGAAACAGTTAGGAAAATCTTCACTGAAAAACTTGGCATGAGAAAGATGTGTACAAAAATGGTCCCAGAGAAGCTCACTGATGAATAAAAGCAAAGGAAATTTGAAGTTCGCCAAGACTTTTTGGAGGGGCAATATGATGTTCTGGGCCATGTTATCACTCATGATGAAACATGGGTGTACCAATATTACACTGAAGCAAAGTATCCAAGTGCACAATGGAAGTCAGCCAATTCTCCATGACCAAAAAAGTTCCATCAGTAGAAATCAAAAGTCAAAACGATGTTCACCTTTTTTTCTTTTTTCTTTTTTTTTTTATATCAGAGGGTTTGTACCATTTGGACACACGGTCAACCAAGTAGACTATTTGGTGCTGAAAAGGCTGCATTAAAAAGCTAGACGAAAACAACCTGAGCTTTTCACCAATAAGTCATGGCTCTTGCATCATGACAATGCACTAGCTCACAGGGAACTGCCTATGAGGGAGTTTTTAGCCAGTAAACAAATAACTGTATTGAAACACCCTCCCTACTCACTTGACCTGGTCCTCAATTACTTTTTTTCTTTACTCTAAGATAAAGGAAATATTGAAAGTAAGACATTTTGCTGACATTCAGAACAGCAAGGGTAATACGATGATGGTTCTGATGGCCACTCAAGAAAAAAAGGAGTTCCAAAATTGCTTTGAAGAGTGACTATACAATGGCATCGGTGCATTGCTTCCTAAGGGTATACTTCAAAGGTGACTTTAGTGATATTCAATAATAAGGTTTGTAGCACTTTTTATAGGATGAGCTTGTCACTTAATTGTTAGATCTTAATGCCTGAACACTTTCCTAACCTGGTAAAGGAAACAAACATTCAAGTCCAGGAAGCACAGTTCCAACAAGGTGAACCCAAAGAGGCCCACCCAAAGACACATCATAATTAAAAGGCCAGAGGTTAAAGTTAAAGAGAGACTCTTATAAGAATCAAGAGGAAAGCAGTTAGTTACATACAAGGGAGCTCCCGTAAGACTGTCAACTTATATTTCAGCAGAAACATTGCGGACCAAAAGGGAATGGCATAATATATTTAAGGTGATGGAAGGGAAGGAAACCTACAACCAAGAATAGTCTACCTATCAATGTTATCATTTAGAATTAAAGGAGAGATACAAAATTGTCAAGACAAGCAAAAGCTAATGGAGTTAATCACCACTAAACTGGCATTACAGACCATGTTAAAGGAACTTTGTCTAGTGGAATAGAAAAGTCCAAAACTAAAAATAAGAAAATATAGGAATGAGAAAAATCTCACAGATAGAGGCCATTTAGTAAACGTAGTGGTTCAACCAATTTTAAGTCTAGTATGAAGATTAAAAAACAAATATATGAGCATGTGTAACTATAGTAATAAATTAAGGGCATCAAATACACACACAAGATGTAATATATAATATGAAAAATATAAACATAGTGGGTGAGTAAAAAATATATTGCTTCTAGGATGCATTTGAATTTAAGAAAACATTAACGCCAATTGCTATGGAGGGCAATATGAAGGTTCCTTAAAAAATTAAGAACAGTGTTACCATTCGACTCAACAATCCCCCTGCTGGGAACCTACCCCAAGAGCTTGAAAAGATAAACATAAACAAAATAGATAAACCTTTAGCCAGACTCATCAAGAAAAAAAAAGAGAAGAATTGATGATCTGAGGATCCAAGATGGCGGCATGAGAGGAAAACGCCAATAACTGCCTGGGAAGGGCCTTGGGAACAGAGGAGAATCCACAGGGGAAACCCTGAGAAGAAACCTCAACTAAGAGAACCACACAACACGCAACAACACACAAAGGTTAGAGAAAAAAGGGGAGAGCGGGAGAGGAAAAGGGAAGCAGCGGTTCGGGGACAGAGACTCGGAGCGCAGCCCAGGGCTGGCAAAAACAAAGGGGGATTGGAGGACTACGGTCAAAGTGGAGCTGGATCGAGGGCGGGCTGGAAGCCGAGACCTAGGGAGCGTGGAAGCCCCACAAGACTGTGGACAATTTAACATCTGAACTCAAGGGACAGCACGCAGTGCCTAATCAGATAACAGAGCCAAAAGTGGAACAGGGACTGTGGAGCAGGGCGGCTGCACTTCCCAGTGGGTGTGGTGAGAGCAGGGCACCAGCCCACAACAGCTCAGCACCCCTGATTTACGGAGGAGATTGACTGTGAGGGAGCGCCTTCTGAGGACAGGGCTCTTGGAGTAAGGGCTGGGGCTTGAGTGGACATAGCTGCATTGGACATGCTTGGAGTGAATCCAGTGGTCTCAACAGAGCCGGGAGCGTAGAGCGGCTGCCGCCCTAGCTACGGCCTGTTCGCATAGGGCTTTCGACGCCCCACCCACCGGGCCTCCGTGGCGCCACTGCGTGCACGCACCCGGGCTTTCGGCACCCCACCCACTGGGCTGCAGCGACAAGCTGCTTGCTTGCCAGCACGCAGTTGGGCTTTTGGTGTCCCGCTCACCAGGCCACTGCGGCGACTCTGCCTGTGTGGAAGTGCGCGGCTGGGCTTTCGGCGCCCCGCCCACTAGGCCGCTGCGGATCACTGCGTGCGCGCACTGAGCTTTCGGTGCCCCACCTACTGGGCCGCCCCGCAGCGCCTCTGCCTGCTCGCCAGTGCGCTACAGGGCTTTTGGCACCCTGCTCGCCAGGCCACCGCAGCACCGCTGCCTGTGCCCAGGACCGGCTTTTGGCGCCGTGCCCACCGGGCCACTGCAGCGCTGCTGCCTGCTCGAGAGCGCGCAGCTGGGCTTTTGGCGTACCGCCCACCGGGCCTCTGGGGCGTTGCGGGCCGCACGCGCAACTGGGCTGCCTGCCGGGTCTCCGCGGTGTCATTGCCTGTGCGCGGGAATGCACAGCCAACCAGGGTCTCTGCCAAGCCGCAGCCCATCCAAGTGCTGCCCTGTGGGCGTGCCTTACAGATACAATTGAAGGAGGGGAAGCCAGGAGGAGGAAAGACCAGAGCTCCTGCGCCCCTCCCACACTGAACCACCAGCCCCCCTGCTGAAAGAGGAATCTGCTATTGTGTCTCAGGCCTGCCCTAGCTCCTACTCACATGCCCTCACCCCTGGCCACACCTTTACTACCCTGCTATCTAACAGCTAAGACAGCAACCTGAAGTGCCCCAGGACACAGAAGCTGTCTGCTTCCCCCAACCCTCTCCCAAAATCTCCTTCTCCC
>PVKE010042084.1:0-13896 GCA_004027555.1 Craseonycteris thonglongyai | reverse complement strand
AATTTGGTGAGGTTGGATTTCAGTCCCAGGATATGGTCTATCCTTGAAAATGTTCCATGTGCACTAGAGTAAAATGTATAGCCCTTTGTTGTAGGATGGAATGACCTGTAAATGTCAATTATGTCCATTTCCTGCAATGTATCATTTAAAGCTGCAATCTCCTTATTTAGTTTCTGCTTGTATGATCTGTCCAATGTTGTCAGGGGGGTGTTTAGATCCCCTACTATAATTGTATTTTCATCAAATTGTCCCTTTAGATCTGTTAGTAGTTGCTTTATAAATATTGGTGCTTCTTGATTGGGAGCATATATATTGATGAGTGTCATGTTTCTTGATGTATTGTCCCTTTTATCAAGATGTAATGTCCATCTTTATGTCTTATTATTTTTTTTATCCTGATGTCTTTTTCATCAGAAATCAGTATAGCCACTCCAGCTTTTCTCTGACTGCCATTTGCCTGGAGTATTGTCTTCCATCCTTTTACCCTGAGTCTGTCTGTCCCTGTGGCTGAGGTGTGTCTCTTGTAGGCAGCATATGGTTGGATTTTGTTTTTTAATCCAGTCCACTACCCTGTGCCTCTTTATTGGTGAATTCAGTCCATTTACATTCAGGGTGATGATTGATATATGAAGATAACCCGTATCCATTTCTTTTTTCCTTTTTATTTTTTTGTTGTCCCAACTTTTCTCCATTTATTTTGATTTCTGGATTCTGGTCAGATAGCCTCCTTCAATATTTCTTGGAGTGCCGGTTTTGAGCTGGAGAATTCCCTCAGCTTCTGTATATCTGAAAAGGCCTTAATTCCTCCTTCATATCTAAAGGTTAATTTTGCTGGATAGTTAATTCTTGGCTGGAAATTTCTCTCTTTTAATATTTTGAAGATTGGGGTCCACTCCCTTCTGGCTTGTAGAGTTTCTGCTATGAAATCTGGTGACAGCCTGATAGGTTTTCCTTTGAAAGGTTATGTTTTGTTTTTCCCTGGCTGCCTTGAGGATTCTTTCCTTGTCTTTGATTTTTGTCATCTTCAGAACAATGTGCCTTGGAGAAGATCTGCTAGGGTCTAGGAAGTTGGGGCTCCTGCTTACCTCTTGGATTTGAGGCAATAATTCTTTCCATAGTCTAGGGAAATTCTCATCCACTATTTGTTTTAGTAGACTCTGGGAAGATTTCACCTCGCTTCCTTCTGGTACCCCTATTATTCTAATATTGTTCTTTCTGATGGAGTCAGAAAGTTCTTGTAGGGCTCTTTCATTTCTCTTGATTCTCATTTCCCTTTCTTCTTCCCTCTCTGACATATTTATGTTTCTATCTTTGATTTCACTCATTCTTTCCTCTAGCTGGTCAGCCCTGTTTCCCAGGCTGGTCAGTTCTTTTTTCATCTCTCCCATGATGCCTTTCATTTCAAGGCGTTCCTTTTGGTTCTGCTCTAACTTCTCAATTTTATTGGCAAAGTACTCAGTTTGCTCAGAAAATTTCTTGTTGAGGTCATTTACCTGTGTCTGGGTACTTTGCCAGCATTGAGTGAGCTCTCTGAGTGCCTTGATTATTGCAGTTCTGAATTCTGTTTCACTTAGATTTGATTCCAAGTATGCAAGGTCCTTTACTGAAGAATGCCCCTGATATTCTGGAGCGGCTTTGGATTCTGAGGTGTGCATTGTGTGTGATGTGGTTCTTTTTCCTCTGCACATGAGTATGCTTTCCCACTGGGGGTTTTCCTATCAGGTGGGCTTCTCAATTGTGGGAGGAGGAGATTTTGGGAGAGGGTTGGGGGAAGCAGTCAGTTTTGTGCCTTGGGGCTGTTCTTTAGGTTGCAGTTTTAGCTATTAGAAGGCAGGGTAGTGAAGATGTGGTTTCGGGGGTGGGGGCGTGTGAGTAGGAGCTAGGGCGAGCCTGAGACATAATAGCAGATTCCTCTTTCAGCAGGGAGGCTGGTGGTTCAGTGCAACGCTGGGAGAGCAGCTCGGGGCTTTTCTTCCCCTCTGGCCAGACTGCTTTTTCACTGCCTCTGTGAGCCTGCCTAAGCCTGCCTGCTGGGGCAGCAGCTCAGCAGTGGTGCAGGCAGGGCTTGGCAGAGGCTCAGCTGCAGCTCAGCTGACTGCTCTGCAGGACCAGGATTCACTCTATGCATGTCTATCGTTGCCGAGCGTGCTCGCTCCATGTCCACTGAGCCGCTGCCCTCACTTCAAGAGCCATGTCTTCAAAAGGTGCTCCCACACAGTCAACTTTAGGAGCTCAGCTGTATCTCCTCTGTGAATCAGGGGTGCTGAGCTGTTGTGGGCTGGTGCCCTGCTCTCACCCCGCCTACCGGGAAGTGCAGCCACCCTGCTCCACAGTCCCTGTTCCACGTTAGGCTCCATAATCTAATTAGGATACCACGTGCTGTCCCTTGAGTTCAGATGTTAAATTGTCCACATTCCTGTGGGGCTTCCATGCTCCCTAGGTCTCAGCTTCCCTCCTGCCCTGGATCTAGCTCCACTTTGACTGTAGTCCTCTAATCCCCCTTTGTTTTTGCCAGCTTTGGGCCACACTTCGAGTCTCTGTCCCCGAACTGCTCCTTCTCCTTCCCTCTCCCGCTCTCCCCTCTTTCCTCTAACCTTTGGGTGTTGTTCTGCGTTGTGTGGTTCTCTCAGTTGAGGATGCTTCTCAGGGTTTCCTCTGTGGGTTCCCTTTTTTTCATAAGTCCCTTCCCATGTAGGTGTCTGGGTTCTCTCATGCTGCCATATTTTCCTCGGCACATTTCTTTAAGGATAAATTTCTAGTAATATAATTAAAAGTTTTTATTTTGGGTCCATTTGAGGAAAAAATATGGTAATAGAAATCTTTAGTAGAAAAATAATACTAGCATACCAGGAAAATGTTAATGATTCCTTCTCACTCAATAATGACCAAGAGAAGCCTACTTTTCCTTTTAGAATCACAGAATCTTATTGTTGACTGTGCCGTTGGAGTTTATCAAGCTCAGTGCCCAAGCTTCCTCTCAGATCAGGTCAGATAACCCATTATTTACCTAACAGATGTTCCTTCTGGTTCTGCTTGAATATTGCCAGTACTTGGCAGCTTACTTCTCTGAGGAAGACTGTTCCCTTGCTGGACCTCTCAGATTTATTTTTCTGCTTAGCTGAAATCTACTGGGACATATACCCCACTCATGGGCCTTGGGTCTACCCAAAGGGCAAGGTAACTCCTCTTGTATGTATGAAGCACCTTCAGGGTTCCATATTCAGTTGCTCTTCAAACAATGCTATTTCCAGACACTGTAAAATCCTGACAGCTCCTCTCTAACCATAGTCTGGTTTCCAGAAGACCTCCTTAGGTATCTGGATGGAGAAAAAGAAGAAAAAACGTGTTTGATTAGAGTAAATTGGAAATATTACTTCACACAATCAGAATCCCTTATTTCTATCAATAAAACCTTAAACTGTATTAACTTTTTCCATACCTGAGACATGCTATGAGGTCCATATGCTTAGGCTCATCAGAGTTTTCTTGTCCCACAGATGAACTGTTATTAGTTCATTTATGTAGTATGCACCTTCATATTTATCCCGGCTGAATTATCTTGTTGGCTAGAAGCTATTATTTCTGCTTCAGGATATTTTGGAACCTTAATTATTTGGTCCAATATATTAATATGAATGATTCATCTTATATTTTTATCATCTTAAAATTCATAAGCACATCTCCAAAGTTATGGAAATGTTGAACAAGTTTGAACCACCAATGATGAGTTAAGCAAGTGCTAACATTCAGAATTTAGTGAGAAATATAATTTAGTGAGAATTGTACTTTACTGCATATACTTCTTTGAATCTTGCTCTAATTCTATAGCCTGTTAAATATACACCTGTTTTTCTTAGCATTTTTTCCTTAGATAATGCATTATTAAAGAAAAAATAGTCTTCCTTCTAACTTCCTTCCCTCCCTCTTTTTCCTTCTTTCCTTTCTTCTTCCATCTTTCTTTCTTTCCAAGGTGTATGATTATTCAAAAATACTTGGCTACAAACAACATTTCACTGATGAGAATGTAATCTCATGACAAGTCAAAATACTTAAGGGAACATGGACAAGTTCATGAGTGTTGACTTTAAAAAAAAGAAGCCCACAATTTGACAATAATGTCACAATATTCATTGGTGGAGAAAGTGAGCATTCTTTTTCCATGATGTTCTTTTATTTTAATTATTTGCATATCAGAGAGAGGAAAGCTAAACTATTCATTCTCTTTTGTGGTTAAGTTTTGAAAATTACCTTGCATTTTTATTGTATTCTTTTTTTATAGTCATTTCTCATGGACTAAGTCTCGAGGGCCAATTTTTATTCCTTCCTGTGCAGAATGTCTGCCTTAACCAAGCATTATGACATTATACTTGAAGTTCACTTTTTTTTTTAAGATTTATTTTTATTGTTTTTGACAAAGAGAGAGAGAAAGAGAGAGAGAGAGAGAGAGAGAGAGAGAGAGAGATACAGAGACAGTGAGAAGGGAGGGGGGCCAGAATAGTCTCTGTAGTTGCACATCATTGGTTTTTCCACATAGTTTCATGCCACAGGTGGGCAGGGCTGCACAGGGCAGGAACTGGGCCAGGGTCTCACCCCGGTGAGAACCGAACTGGGCGCACTCCCCAGTTCAGCGTATAGGTCTGCACGGGCCAGGCCCGGGATTCTATCCTCGGTCCCCGGAGCTGCAAAGTGAGCACTTAACCCACTGAGACATCCTGGCTTCCCTTTGAAGTTCACTTTTAAGAGGAAGAAGGTAAGTTTTCTGTTCTGTGCAAAGGATGACCATGTTTCATGGTTGCTTTGGACTTAGAAGAAATCACTTTAGACTGTTCTTTTTGGGTTGTGCTGCACAAACATTATAGTTAATTAGCCTTTTAGCTCTTAGTTGCATTTGATTCTTATGAATCTAAAATTGTTACTTCATGCCAATGTGTTATTTGACTGTAAATATTGAAGTTAAGCTTCAATTTAATATGTCTTTAATGGAAAGGAAGACTGTTTCATTTTGGGTAAATATATATAAACGTACCCTTTCCCTGGCTCTTATACCATTTATAATAGGCACAGTAGTAGTGATGAGGACTATCCTGGCTTTTTACTTTCTAAGACATGTAAATTCCCATTAAAAAATCAGTTAGAATCAGAGTTTATAAGCAAAATAGTGTTCTTTTGCTCATGGATTCAAGAAAATGAGTGCTCAATATTCGCTGCATCCCCTTCCTAAAACAAAATATACCAATGGTAGTTTGGCTTGTTCCTAGAGTCTGAAGACAGAAATCATAACTGAAATGAATTGGCTGATATTGTGTGATGTCATGTATGAGGAGAGGATCAAAGACCAGGAAGTACTGTGCTCACGCAACAAGCCCACTGCTTGTGCAGACATGTATCTTGGCTTCTTGACACTGTCCTGAGGCTACAAGTTAGATCACTGAAAAGTCTCCTGTCAGCTTCTCTGTAACATTGTGACTGTCTTTTGTTTAGGTTGTAATTTATACATCAAAATTAAAGTTGTCTTCAAGTATTGACATCATAGGAAGCCAATCAGTTACCCCAGAGTTCATTGCCATGTCTTGGGCCTTGGGATGGTTGACTTGTGACTCCCATTGCTGCTGTGATCCAGGGAGGTGGCAGGTGGGAGACAACAGAATAACTTGTATGTTTGCGTTAGAAATACTTTAGGCAACTTTCATTTAAACTACACAGGCTAGCATGGCTGGGTAGTACTTCTCCAAGACTCCTCCCCACTGACCAGTTTACCCAGTCTTAGCAACTTCCATGATGACATCAAGCTTAAGGTGACCAGATGTCGTGCTTTTGGCGGGACAGTCTCGATTTTTAACAATTTGTCCCGTGTCCCGCGGCGTTTTAAAAAAGTCCCGATTTTTGGAAAGAATGCACGACAAGCTAGGGAACGGCGGGAGATAGACCAAATTTTTAATCAAGAACCCCCTCCCCACAGGTCGATGGTGTCCCGCTTTACCAATGTTAAAATCTGGTCACCTTAAGAAATCAAGCTAGTACACATCAGACTATGGACAAAAGCCTGGACTCATGCCATGATCTGGGTTTCCTTTCTCTTTCCTTTCTCTGCCTTTCCCAAAGGTGTTTTGTAATCCTCCTTCATTCTACTGTTTTCTGCTTCACCTTTTCTTTTTGTGGTAGTCATCATTTTGTTTCCATCTCTCCCTCCCTCCTTTCATCCCTCTCTCCCTCCATACCTTTCTTCCTTTTTTTCCCTTAATCATTCACAATCAAAATAACTAAAAATCCCTCATCATCAAAACAAAATTCTTTTTATTAAGAAAAAACTATACAGAAGTAAATCCATATACCAATCCATGCTAATTTAGCTTTCTCTTTTTGGGAATAGGTGATAGAGGATACATGATTGTATAGTTTCCCAGGGACTGTGCTTTTCCAAAGTGACAACATTCACTTGAGTAGCTAAACCCTGGTCTATTGTGTAGGTCTTTTTCTCGTGGCACATCAAATAGGTCTGGAACTGGAGGCTGCAGAACAATGTGTAGACAGAAGCTTTCAGCTGATGTTGCTGACTGACCACTATCTATAGAGAACAGAAGATCACAGAGGGTTAACTAGTGGAGAAAGTTTTCACGATCAATAGACAAACAAGCCTCAAAAACAGTACTCAAAACTGCATAGGCTTCTGGGATTTTAGAAACCATTAGGGGCTCAGAAGAATCCCTTAGCTTGTAAACATAAATGCCATAAAAATAAAATTTAAGGAGTTTCTTCTGGGAGAAATCAGTGTGGTCCTCACTTTCAATAGTGAAGGTTGATATACCTCTATTATCTTATCTAAATTGAAACACAAAAGAGTTTGTAGAGTACCAAATGCTTCTGTTTACAACAGCCTGGGATGTAGTGGTGAGTGAATGGCTGTGTAAGAAAAGAGAAGTTGCAGCTGCACACTGTGCCATCCTTGGATTTAACCATGGGAAAGATGATCATTATTAAGACAGAAGTTGCCTAAGCTCTCTGTCTCTTTCTCCTCACCTGAGGAAGTTAAAATACAAAGTTGTAATTGGATTCTTCTGTTCCTCCCATCCTCTCAAGTGAGACCACTTACCCTGTGGTTGCTCAGGCCAAAGAGTAAGGAACTGGGAGCATGGTTCTTTCACTTAAAAGAATATTATCTCCAGTTGCAACCAGTCATGACTTCTGAATTAAACCCAAATGCCTCCATTTAATCAGAATGATTTTCTTCCATTGACATGCTCGGCTGTGTCCCTATCCACAAATCAATGTTTAATAAATTTCAGCCATTTCTTCCAAATACAGTGCATTCATATTTTATAAATCCACCTGAAGGTTGGTTTTTGTGAGTCACAGATAAAGTACATCCTTCTTGCTTTATCCATAGGTATCTGTCCAGTAATATACTCAGAGAATTGAGCCCAAAGCAAGCATGATCTTCCTTTTGTGGTGCCAGCCTAAATGCCCTGCACAAGTAAGAAGGGACACACGTACCTTTTCTAGTGTCAGTGCAGGATGGGAGTACCATTCTCCATCCCTGTCCCTATAGCCACTGACCCTCGCCTGGGACTGCCTTGTGGTACAGTCTTCTGTTTCTCCTCCAGGGCCCCATGGCTTCTGCTTCCTATGAGAAAAGAGGCCCAGAGGCAGGAATGTTTGCTGCCTGCCTCCCCCCAGCACCTGGTCACTGCCTGCACGCCCGCACCGTGGAGGCAGGTTCTCACAGGGCTTCTGCCCTGCTTCAGGTGTCATGTTTTATGAGCACCCAATGGGGGCCTGTGGAGAAGATCTGGAAAATGGGTGCCTAGTGCCCTGATGTGGGCTCTTCCCGGGGATTCTGAACCCTCATGTGAACCCACATTCAAACTTGAATTTGTTCACATTGTAGTATCTTCTTTGTTCCTGCTTTTACCTCTCTTTGTTGTTGCTACTAAAGGCAAACTAGTTCATGTGCCCCATCTCTTGTTAGATGAGCTTATCTTCTGGAATTCAGTTCCTTTGGTTGGATTACAATCTCAGATATCTTATGGGTCTAATGAAAGTTATGGTTTAACAGCTTTATCCAGGTTTCTCTCATTGTTAGAGTGGGACAAAATTTTCCTGTGGCTATGTACAATTTAAGAGGAAGCAGACTGATTTTTTTCTCTCCCTGCTACCACCTCTCTTTATTCTCTTAACTGCCTTGTTTAAAAGAAAGAAAGAAAAAGAAAAAAGAAAAAAATACTTAAAACTATCCTTATATTGTATTTATTTATTGTCCATCTCCCTCGCCGGAATGTAAGTTCCATTAAGGGAAATTCTTTGCTTGTTTTCTTCATTTCTGTATGTCTAGCATGTAGCGGGAGCTCAATAAAAATTGTTGAATAAATGCATGCATGAATGCCAGAGGTCCTGAAGTCTTCTCTGGGATCTTGCGCTTCCTGTGAGGCTGCTCTTTCTCTTGTTCAGCTGTATTTTTTGTGTGTCCCATTTTATTATGTTCGTTTTTATTTTTTTAATCTGGCAAATTCATGTGAACTCAGTGTCACGGTAAGGTCTGATGAGAAAGAAGTGAGGGCTTCTCCTTGGGCTGGCTGCCTGTCCTCCCTTGATTTTGTCCATCTCCTCTCAGACCTACAGCAGACTATTGGGTGGTTGTGTGCAGCTGCTGGCCTGATTCTTCGTGCTAGCGGCTTCCATCCGGGGGGGTTTCTTCCCTACTGCCCTTGGTCCTGCCTCTCCTCCCAAGTCTTTGGTGTCAGCATTACCATGAGCCTCACAAATGACAAACTCCACACTTCAGAGCAACACAGTTCCCATTCTGCCTTTTCAGCTGCTTTGTTGTAGCTGCTGTTGCTGTTGAGGTTGTTTTAGTAAGTTTGGCTCTTTACTGTATTTGGAAGAGATGCGGGAAGTTGGAGGGTGAGGAATTAGGCAGTGCTCTCCTGCCTCAGGAAGCCGCGCAGGAGGTGAGTATCCCACTTGCCTGCTGTTTCTAGGCCATGTTATTGCTCTATGGGCTTTGCATCTGGCCAGAGAGACAGCAAAGGGACTGTGCATTTGCCTGTCTTTTATCAGGTGGTTGGTTATTTTTCATGAACTTGAGTTTTCTGCATATTTGGGTAGTCTTTTGCTGTTTCGATTGCTTAAACCAGATCCAAATGTATTATAATTGATGTTCAATTCTGCCTGACCCTGACATAAGGCATGGTGAATTTGTTTTGCTGGATTATCCTTTGTGAGCCTGCATTAAGGCATGCTAGCCAGACATCATGTTGAATAAAACCTTGTGCCCAAGTATATGTAGAAGCGCTGTGGTTAGGGAAATTCAAGTTCATTAAAAAGTCTACTGAATTAGAAGTAGCTTTTTGACATTACCTAGTTTTTAAATCAATTAATATTAAAATTATAACTACTATATTATGGTGGTGCCCATTTTTTTCTAATTAAAAAAATATTAAAACAACCTCTTATAATCCAAATGGTTTGTAATCATTCTTCCATAGCACTGTGCTAAAATCTTTGTCCTATGGGATATCATTTAATTTCCTATTATTCAAAACCATTTCCTCCATCTTTTAACTATTAGTTTAAGTAATAATTCTGGATTGGAGAACAGGGGTATTTCCAAAAACAAAGACCCATGATTGCAGAACAACCTCTGTTATTCTAAAGAATGAAATAATAGCTGCCTTGGTTTAGTTACTCTTATTTGTTATCAGAGAAAAAGTTCATTAAAACATATTTTGACACTTTTTATCCAATGGAACTTTAACTTCCTTGGGACAATTGTTCTGAATGTAGTGAGAACGTTGATTGATTGGCTTGTTCATTCCACAGGGGATTACGCCACTTTCTGAATCAGTTTTCTGCTATTGCAACATGTTTTCTTCTTCCTCTTTTTCTTCTTTTCCTTAGAAGCAATCCGCTTGGGTTCGTTAAGGCCATTTGTTAGTCTGAAGCATTGTAATTTTTTGTAGGATGAAGTCATAGCAGGCTGAGTTGGTCCTGTATACAGTCGATGGGAGAGCCTGCAGCTGCTTGGAGCGCAGGCAGTGCAAGGGGTCACCCTGATACTTCCAACCCAAATCCTGCTCTCCCAAGTCATTTTCATTTTCATCACAAAGAAGAGTTGTTTAACTTTGATTTGCTTACTACATGTTGTGCATAGACATCAATCTGTTGAACTTTTTTTGAACTTTGTATTGAACTGTAATGTTCTAACAGAAACTACACAGATCCTAAGTGTACAACAAGTTGAACTTTACATACTGAGCACTCCTGTGCAACCAGTACCCAGGTCAGAAACTGGAGCATGACCAGCACCGTGGAAGTTCTCCTCGTTTGCCCTTCCTGTCACTAAGCCTCCTCACTGTGGGCAAACACTCTCCTGTTTTGCTTGCTTTTATATGTTGTACCAGTGGACTTATACACAATGTATTGCTTTGAGTCTGGCTTCTTTATTCTTCATTATGTTTATGAGATTCACCTACATTTATCATGTATTGTGTTAGCTCATTCTTACTGCTGTACAATGTTGCATGGAGCAGCACAGCACACTTCATTCTGCTCTTAACAAGCATTTGAAGTCTTGTTTTGGGGGAGCTGGGGACTATTGTGAATATTCTAAGAACATACTAGTCCATCTCCTTTGGTGAAACATATATGCACACATATATTTCTGTTGGATCTATAGCTAGGAGTAGAATTGCTAAGTCATAGGGTGAGCCTATGTTCAGATTTAGTAGATAAGCCACTTTTCCAGAGTGATTTTAAGTACTTATACTCACACCAGCGATGTATGAGGGTGCCTGTTGCTCCACCTCCTCACCAATATTTGGAATGTTCTGCCTTTTTCTTTTTGGTTATTCCAGTGGATATGTATTGAATGTGGTTTAATTTATATTCCCTTGATGATAGTCAATGAACCTGAGCACCTTTTTATATCATTATTAGTAATTTGTATATTTATTTTTGTGAATTGTCTGTTTAAATGTATTGTCCATTTTCTATCAGTTTACTCTCGTTCTGTTACTTTTTTCATAGGAATTCTATATAATCTGGATATGGGTCCTTCATTGCATGTATGTATTGGGAATATTCACGTTTCCTCTGTGGGTTGCCATTTCACTCTTGCAATGGGGTCTTTTCATGAATATTAGTATTCCTAATATTTACAAAGTCTAATTTATTATTTTCTTTTATGGTTTGTAATTTTTGTGTCCAGTTTCAGAAATATTTGCCTACTCCAAGTTGACAACACTGTTCTATGCTCTCCTCCAACACCTTTAGTTAGACTTATAATTCATCTGACTTGAATTTCATTCATATACTGTGTGACATAGAGATGAGGATACATTTTTTCATATGGATATCCTGTTAATGCAACATCATTTTACTTAGTTTTAATCTTATTTAAAATGTATCCATATAATTTAGTCCTGTTGAAATACTTTTCATATTTTCCTGGAGAGAATTCTAATGATTCTTGAAAACTATTTAAACCTATAATGATTTAAAACTTATAATCTATAGATTCATTTCACTCTAATGTAAATTTAAAGCTCTCTTATAAGTTCTTCTGTTAGTTAGAATCTACTTTGTAACTCCAGCAATTTATTTATTCAATATATTTAGAGTGACATATAATGCACAAAAACACATCATTAAAAATAAATTATCATTTTTACTTTATATTTTAATTCAATTCAACAATGTTTATATGTTTCTGCTAGAATTTGGGACAGTTGACAATATGGTTGAAGTTTTGAGCTCTATTTTTATGTCATAATAAAATTGTTAAACATCTGTCAGTGATAACACATTTTTCTTTATTATTCAAAATTATATGAATAAGGAAAAGGTGAGAACTTCTATTATTGTTAGTATGACCTTACACCTTTATGTTTAAACCCTCTATACTAAGTTTTTCACTAGTAATACCACAGATCTTATAAGGCATAAAAAAAGAAAAAAATATATAAAAGCTTCTTTTTTGTATTTGGCATGCCCGTGAATCTTCCTCTTTGATGTCATTTCTGCTTAGTTTTATTTATTTTCTCTTACTTTATTTGTTCTAGATTGTACTGGTCAGTGGACATCTGGACAGCTGGGACGTTGGGCAGGGAGCCATGGATGATGGAGGTGGAGCCTTTATATCATGGGAAGCACTCTCACTTATTAAAGATCTTGGTAAATATTTAGAACGTGTTAACCAATGTGCGACGGTCTTAGTACTGACATACTTAAGTCCACACACAAAATATTCAACTGATTAGTTAATGTTGTATGCTCAAAGATTCTCTTGAGGTTTTTATTTTTTGTCAGTTTATTCCCCCAAAAGAACTAATCTGACCCTTTAAGAAGAAAATTTTTATTCAAGTGTCCACCCGACAACCCACATATTGATGAGCCAATGGGGAAAGCAAACAAGCAAGTAAAATCATGGCAACTGCAACCACGGCAGCTAGAGGCTATACAGGGGAACTATGACCAAATGAAAAGAAATCATCAGCTCCCCTACTTTCTTTTCCTTATTCATTTTTTACAAATTGCATTCCCCACCCCTACCCCCTTCTCTTTTGGCAACTGTCAGCTGCTATTTCTGTTTTATTTATTTATTTGTTTTTTATGCAACTGTAAATGAGATTGTTTTCTTAATATCTCTTTCTGATAGTTTGTTATTGGAATATAAAAATGCTACCAATTTCTGAATATTTTTTAAAGATCTATTTTTATTGTTTGAGAGAGACAGAGAGACGGAGAGACAGAGAGAAGTGGGAGGGCCCAGAGCAGTCTCCATAGTTGTACATCATTAGTTTTCTACATAGTTTCATTCCACTGGTGGATGCAGGGCTGCACAGGGCAGCAACTGGAGGGCTCTCCCACATAGGAAGCTCACCCTGGTGATAACCGAACTGAAGGCACACCCAAGTTCAGCATATGGGTCCACATGGGCTCAGGCCAGAGTTCGATCCTTGGACCCTGGGACTGCAAGATGGCTCAACCCTCTGAGTCATCCCAGCATCTCCTAAATATTAATTTTGTATCCTGCTACTTTACTGGATTCATTTATCAGTTCTAATAGCGTTTTGGTGGAGTCTACGATTTTCTATATAATATCAAACAATCTGCAAATAATGACAGTTTTAGTTCTTCCTTTTTGATTTGAATGCCTTTATTTCTTTTTCTTGTCTGATTCCTGTGGCTAGGACTTCCAATACTATTTTGAACAGAAGTGGCAATTGTGGACATCCTTGTCCTATTCCTGATCTTAAAGGAAGCACTTTCAATTTTTCACCATTGAGTATGATATTAGCTGGGTTTGTTGTGTATGACTTTTATTATGTTGAGATATGTTCCTTCTATACCCACTTTATTGAGAGTTTTATCATAAAAGAATGCTGCATTTTATCACATGTTTTTTTCTATATCTATTTAAATGGTCATGTCATTATTATACTTTATTTTGTTAATGTGATGATTAATTTATGGATGTTGAACCATCCTGCATCCCTGGGATGAATCCAACTTGGTCATGGTATATAATCCTTTTAAAGTATTGTTGAATCTGGTTTCCTACTATTTTGTTGAGAATTTTTGCAATGTCTCAAGGATATTGGCCTGTAATTTTCTTTCTTTTTCTTTTTTGGTAATAACTTTGTCTAGTTTTGGTATCAGGGTTATATTGGCTTCATAGAATGAGTTTGGAAGTGTTTCTTCCTCTTCCATTTTTTGAATTCCTTGTTCATCTTAAAGATATTATCAGGCTGTCAGGATACATTTACTAGTATCTTTCCATGATAGAAGCACAATATATGACTGAAGGAATGATTCCTTTAGCCATAGTAAGGAATCAAGGCTAAAATATTGGACCTTCCAGGTAAACCTAAACATGGGGAAGATGGGCAGGCAAAAAAT
>PVKE010042083.1:0-13897 GCA_004027555.1 Craseonycteris thonglongyai | reverse complement strand
AAGAAAATTTATGTATTTATGAAATAAATAAATAAATTACTTACCTAAATTATCTGAATAGCTGATTTGTTGACATCACTTATTTAACTAGCACTAGCACGCAGTACGATGTGTATCGTCTGAGAGACAGTTACAAAATGTTTTCGTCGTTGCCAATGCCAAAAAATGCCATTGTTCATTAAGTCCAAATAATGGTGGTTGAATTCTAACAACTGATCAACAATGCGAACTTTGATAAGCAGTTCTCGATAATGAGGTCTCAACAATTATTTGCTATTATTAAAGTTTAACATTATAAAATTAACAAAAATAATGTAAAACTCATATCCTGGTGAAATAGCCACATGGCCGCCGAAAACTGTATATTCCCTTCCCGTTCTCCCGCTGTTCCCTAGCTTGTCATGCATTCTTTCCAAAAATCGGGACTTTTTAAAAATACCGCGGGATGCGGGACAAATTGTTAAAAATAGGGACTGTCCCACTGAAAGCGGGACGTCTGGTCACCTCGGACTAAAATGATTTCCCCCCCATATATTTTCTTTCTTTTTTGACATAAAAAGAAACCAACAACAAAACAAAAAGAAATCCTACAGAATGGGAGAAGATATTTGCCAATGAGGTACCTAATGAAAGATTACTATCCAAACTTTATAAAAAACTCTTACAACTCAACACCAACAAACAAACAAACAGACGGACAACAACAACAACAAAACAAAACAAACAAAACAGAACAAAAGAAGAAGAAGAACAACAACAAAACAACAACCCAATTAAAAAGCAGAAGACCTGAATAGACATTTCTCCAAAGAGGACATAGAGATGGCTAATAGAGACATAAAAAGATGTTCAACATCACTAATCATTAGAGAAATGCAAATCAAAACCACATTAAAATACCACCTCACTCCTGTCAGAATAGCAATCATCAATAAATCGACCAACAAATGTTGGTGAGGAAGTGGAGAAAGGGGAACCTTTGTGCAGTGCTGGTGGGATTGTAAATAGGTCGAACCACTATAAAAAACAGAAAATGCAAATACCTTATGATTCAGCAATTCTGCTCCTGGGTATTTATGCAAAGAAATCCAAAACCCATATTTGAAAAAAATATATTCATCTCTATGTTTACTGCAGTGTTATTCACAATAGCTAAAATATGAAAACAACCTAAATGCCCATCAGTAGATGATTGAATAAAGAAATTGTGGTCAATTTACACAATGGAATATTATGCAGCAAAAAAAAAGAATGAAATCTTACCAGTTGCAACAACATGGATGGAACTAGAAGTTATTACATGAAGCAAAATAAATCAGACTAAGAAAGACAAATGCCATCTGATCTCACATATATGTGGAATCTGAAGAACAGAATAAACGAACAATTTAAACAGACATAGACTCTAACTGATGAATTCAGATAGAAAGGACAATGGGGGTTGGGTGAGAAGGGTGAAGGTATTGGGAAATGTAAATTGGCAGACACATAGTGATAATGGTGATGTGAGGCACAGTATGGGGAGTAAAATAAAAAAAAACTATGCTTGCTGTCAGGTGGACACTGGACCCATTGGGGAGGAGCACTTCATAAATTATATAGATGTCTACCCATTGTGTTGTACACCTGAAAATAATATAAAATAATTTTGAATGTCAACTACTATTCAAATATATATATATAGTCATGGAATGTAGAGTACAGTACAGGGAATATAGTCACTGGTATTGTAATAACTATGCAAGGTATCAGAAGGGAAATAGACCTTTTGGGTTTATCACTATTATGGTATTAAGGTCTGTTAATGTCTAAGCATTCTGTTCTCTTGTATATGTGAAACTAAAAAAAAAAAGAAAAAGAAAAGAAAAGAAATAAATATTACTAAAAAGTTGTCTGGACTGATTGGAGGGATCACTTTGTAAATTGTGTGGATGTCTAACCACCAGGCTCTACACCAGAAACTAATATAAAATAGTATTGAATGTCAACTGTAATTGAAAAAAGAAGTTATCTGAATGTCAAAACAAATCCTGTCTTGTATTGAATATGCATCTAGGGTCTGAAGACTTGAGAGGGGAAAGTTTGTTGAATTTCTTGAAAACTTTGTAGTCTTAGGGCCCAGAGTGATGGGGTATATCGACAGGAAAATCCTTGTGCATGGGAGAACTTGTAGGATGGAAAGAAATAAAGCCTTCTCTTATAGACCAGTACTGATGGAACCATCTCCCTCCCTCCCTCCCTCCCCTGTTATTGAGACATTGCAAACCTGGAAGAGAACAGAAAGGGAAGAAACACGTGTTAGAGTTTACTAGAGAAAACTATGACACGTGCTGGTAAGTGGTGGGAACTGTGATGTTGGGTTATAAAGGGTTGTACTAAAGTGGTATCTGCTGTTGTACTGTACTTCACCTGTTTTCTGTCTTCTCTTGTAAGCCAAGCTTGTATAAAGATGCTAGGGCTACATTAGACCTGGTGTGTTTTCCAGTAGCAATGGTGTCTTATACAATGAATCCTGGTAATTAGTGTGTCTTCCCTGCTTAGTAATATGAATCATTCTAGTAAAATTTTTGATCTATGGTGCTTACAGATGGCATTAACTCCTTGGTTTAATTCTCGAAGATAATGTTTATGTCTTAATAGGGATCATTGATGGTTTAAATTCCAAAGGGGAAAGTGATATGGAATTTCAGGCTGTGTTTCTGGTTCACAGAGGAAGTAGTTTGTGGATGAGGGACTTTCAAGCCAAACAAAGTAATTCTGGGCTTCTACTTTGAGGAAAACATTCTTGAGGCAGGGGTGCTGATAGTGCATTCTCTTGCATAGGGTGGTTCTCATTATTCAGAGCACAGGAATTCCCTATATTCTAAGTCTGTGCTCTTTGATTACCATAATATTCAGTTAATGAAATCTTTTTGTACTTTTCCAGATACTGGGTGTCAGCTTTTTTACAGGCCGAAGCTGAACTGGGAGCAGGAGATAGCCCTGAATAATACCATTTCTGTTGACACCAGATCATCAGTCTCCTGATCCACTGTTCACAGCCACATTAATCCCAGAGAAGATTTCCATCTTACTCTAACTTGGTGACTCTGTCTGGGCATCCACTGAGTCCTACCCAGTAATTATTACATTGTGTCAGAGGTATGCTCCCTTAAGAGTTCTTGGACTTGTAGAAATTATATTTGCAGCCAGAGAATTTATAATTTGCTACATATGGCCAGTCATTTTTAGCAGCTTTCCTTCTTTCTTTTGCATTTTCCCACACCCACTCTCACTTATTGTTGGCTGCCC
Organism: Craseonycteris thonglongyai; assembly: GCA_004027555.1. NCBI lineage: Eukaryota > Metazoa > Chordata > Mammalia > Chiroptera > Craseonycteridae > Craseonycteris > Craseonycteris thonglongyai. Next base: position 10,606 of record PVKE010042083.1, on the reverse strand, counting down.
TCCCAGTACCTTCTCACCACTAGAGACTTATATTAATAGGCAGACTTCTGTAGACTCTGAGAGAGAACCCCCAGTTGCATTATTTGCCTCTTGCTTTCTTATAGTTATTATTTTTTACTTTATTTTTCTTTTCACTATAGATCAAATATTATCCAGAGGTCAAAGATACAGTCACTGGGCCAGGAAGAAGAATCTGAATTCCATGACTGCTATAGGATGGGGAGGGAACAGGGAAATGCGGGAGTGGAGAAGACTGCAGTCTGTGGCTTCTATAGAGAGGCAGGATGGAATGGAGGGTCAGCATGAGAAACTCAGTGAAAAGGATGAAAGAGCATGTTATTTTGGTGTTGCAAATACCTTAACTGGAATACTAACTCAGCCACTGGTTGACTCTGTGGTCTCGGGCAAGTTTTCTGACAACTCCAAGCTTCAGTTACCTTTATCTCATCTGTAAAAATGAACTTGTAAGGTTGTTATGATAATCAAATGGAATGATGGATATGAAAGTACTTAGTGACACATATTGGGACTTCATAAATATTATTTTCCTCTTTCATTATGAGAGAATGAGGGGAAAAAAATCCAAATACATGAAAAAAGCCAAAGAACATCTTTATGTTCTATTAATAACAGTTCCCATTTATCTTTTTCATAATATTTTCATAATAATTTGAACCACGAGAGTAATTGTTTCAACATTTAATTTTTCCACTGAATTCTTTAATTACATTTAAGACAGGTATATATTTATTTTGAGTATGTAAATGGAACCATTAATTTATATTAAAGGATTTATCACATGGCCAGACACTTGTTCACCATTAACTTTGTGGTGATAGAAAGCTATGCAGCCTGCCATAGATTTATTTTGCTTCAATCATGTTTTTTTTTTATATTTTTATTTATTTATTTTTGACAGAGAGAGAGAGAGAAAGAGAGAGAGAGAGAGAGAGAGAGAGAGAGACAGAGAGAGAACTGAACTGGGGGAACTCCCCAGTTCAGCACATGGGTCCGCACTGGCCAGGGCCGGGATTCGATCCTCAGTCCCCGGGGCTGCAAAGTGAGCGCTTAACCCACTGAGCCATCCTGGCTTCCCCTCAATCATGTTTTAATCAAAATGAATTCCTGCAAAATTTAGATAAGGATCCCCCCTAAAGGAAAGGAGTAAAAAGATTTTCTCCAGAAACTGTATTTAAGCCTGATAGTTTATCAGTCTGGTTGACTCCCACATTTTTAAACAGTTATTTATTTATTTTTATTGTTTTGACAGAGAGAGAGAGAGAGAGAGAGAGAGAGAGAGAGAGAGAGAGAGAAAGCGAGAGAGTCAGAGAGAAGGGGGAGGGCCCAGAGCAGTCTCCACAGTTGCACATCATTAGTTTTCTACATAGTTTCATTCCACAGGTGGAAGAGGGGCTGCACAGGGCAGGAACCAGGCTGGGGTCTCACCCTGGTGAGAATCAAGCTGGGGACACACCCCAGTTTAGCATATGGGTCCCCATGGCCAGGGTTGGGATTTGATCCTTGGACCTTGAGCCTACAAGATGAGTGCTCAACCCACTGAGTCATCCTGGCATCCCCTGACTCCCACTTCTGCCTTCCAGTGTTAGCAGAGAAAATTTGGTGGTCATTTTAAGTCCGGGTGGGGTAGAGGGGAGCATAGTGGTGGAAGAAAAGTAATGAGATTAAAGATTTTTTTTTTTTTCTAAAGAGAATGGTCATTCTACACATCTGGAGAGTGACGCAGTTGTTTGTTTTGTTCCCAGATGCTTTTGCAGCCTACACTTCTGTGAAGACCCTCAGCCTGCCTGCGAGCCTTCATTACCTTCAGAGAGATTTTTTTTCTGAGAGAGGTAATAGCGTTTCCTCTCACAGTCTTCCCTGATTAATACCTCAAGTCTGGTTGGCCAGTCCCGACAGGTGGGTGAGTAGTGAAATCCCCATTTAGTACTCTCGGTTTTTAAACATTCAAAATAACAGCATATAAAACACATGCCTTTCATCACTTTTATTTTTCCATCAGCTGTTGGCTTGAGAGTTTAAGTTAACCTTTCAGTTATAACCAGGGTCTTAAAATGAAAAATGAAAGCTTCCTAATAGTTTTTTTTTCCTCTGGAATTTGTTCCTTATTAATTTTTAAAAATTTTATTTTATTTATTTGGTTGGGGTTGGGGTTACTGTGGTGTGAGGCTTGGTCCTGAATAACTGTTGCAAAAGAGGGTTCTAAGTACAGGTAATTGCAGATTAAAAATACTTTAGCAATTAGTATTTTCCACCTAATGGTTTAAAACTAAAAAAAAAAAAAAAAATTTTTTTTCTAACTGCTAGAAGATAATACAAAATAAAAACAGGCTGATAGATCTTGCATTAAAAAAAAAATCTCCCTCTGGGAATGTTTTGCCCTTCTCATTCTTAGCCAAAATAAAACAAAGCAATAATTAAAAAAATTTGTTTGCACTTTGATACAAATTCCTATATGAAAAGTTTACAAAAGCTACTGGATAAACACATGGAGAGCTATAAGAACTCTACCCTGAGCTAAAACACACAATTTATACCTATTATAAATCAAACATTTCCCAGATGGAAAAGTGATAGCTATGTTCAAAGCTTGAAGTGGGCCTTTTTCTGTTAGGATAAAATAATGATGACAGTAAAAGGTTATTAACCAAAATTTATCTTTTTTTTCATGGACTTTACCTAAGAATGGTTAAAGTTTGAGGAGATCATTTGAATTCTCTTTTGCAACTATTGTGTTAACCTTTTTTTTTTATTGTTAATGGTGTGTCACAAATATATTATTTCTTTAAACATTTGATTTCAGTTTGCCATGTTCTTTAATCTAGCTATATGTCTTATACACAAGATGTTTATTTTATGTAAGTGCAATGTAATGAAAATCAGGGGTAAGTATGATTTTATTTATAGACATTCGCTTTTCCCTCAATAACTTTGAGTTCTACCTCTACATGATTTATTCAGTCTTGACTAGGGAGGGACCACAAGGAAACAAAAACCAGGCTTCTGATTTCTTGAAGATCAGAGCTGATATCTTATGTGAAGGTCTTCTCCCCACTCAGTCTAGGAGGGATTCTACCAGTAAAGATCCAGGACACCTTTATCAGCCTAGAATACCTTTCCACGATGCTGTCACTAGGCTCAATCTGGAAGTAGGCCAAAGGCACTCTAACTGTTCACTCAATGTGTTCTATTCAGCTATCTGGCTACCCTAAACCTCTAGGGCAAACTCCCAGGGGAATCATAATGAGACCATAAGCTGGGAGATAAAACTGTACCCAAAGTAGTTTTCTCAGATCATACATGTCCACAAATCTGAGAATGTAGGGAAAGAACAAAATAAAAGGCAAGCATGCAGACAATTTTCATCACGCTAAAGCTTCCAGCTGTATTCCAAGTCAGCCTGAGCTATCAAAGTAATTGGAGCCACTGAAACAATTTATGTTTTCATAGGAGTTATTTTGAAGAGCAGAAATTCAAAAGCAGTACTAAAGGTAGTCCAGTAAATCTAACGATTCTGTCAACAAATTGTAAAACTCTGCAGATAGTTAGTATAATAGTGTGAAACAAAGTGCTTTTCTGAATTATATCTGGCTTTTAAAAATCACAATTTTTTTTTTTTTGCGAGGGAAAGGGAAGACCAAAATGTTTTTCCACTTTGTTTTAGTGGGAGAGAAAAGATGAAGTTTTGACCAAGATGGGTAAGAATGGAAGAAAAGAGGGAGAGTATGGTTAAGGACATAGAAATGCAACTGCCTTGAAGAAAGGGAAACTTAGTCAGAGATGAAAAAATTAAGATCTGGCCCCTGGAGGACATATATGTACAATCTTTGTATGACTATCTCATGTATACCACCCATTTCCAAAAGTGATTTGAAATGGATTGTTTTTATCTAGGTCAGTGTTGGAGTAGGGTAGGACATAGATAACCAACAGGGGTCACAGTCTGCTGCTGCTTTCTTCTGCTCTGAGACAAATAATTGTGCTAAATATTGCATCCAGGCCTAAGGTGGTGGCAGAGCAGGGGTGGGAAGGAGAAGGAGATGGAACTACCTGCTGGTGCTAAATGTACTCACTAACCTCATAGAGTTGCTGTGTGTGTGTGTGTGTGTGTGTGTGTGTGTGTGTGCGTGTAGGCACTCACTAACCTCATAGAGTTTCTGTGTGTGTGTGTGTGTGTGTGTGTGTGTGTGTGTGTGTGTAGCATAACATAGGGTGGCTGGTGGTAACCAGCTTCCTTCTTTTCTTCCTCTACACATTCTTCTGGGGCTTTAGACTACTATTTTTTTTTAAAAAATATTTATTTATTTATTTATTTATTTTTGATAGAGAGAGAGAGAGAGAGAGAGAGAGAGAGAGAGAGAGAGAGATACAGACACAGAGAGAGAACTGAAGTGGGGGAGCTCCCAGTTCAGCATATGGTTCCGCACGGGCCGGGGCCGGGATTCGATCCCCAGTCCCCGGCGCTGCAAAGTGAGCACTCAACCCACTGAGCCACCCCGGCTTCCCCTAGACTACTATTTTTGACTGTGGTTCATCTTTGTTCTTTCACCCTGTAGAACATCTCAATGTTCTCTTCATTGCTGTTTTCTCTGGTAAAAATTTTGGTTCCATTGAATGAGATTGATCTTAATATTTATTCACCTAAGATTTACCTTTATATGCCTATGTGTGTGTGTTTAGAGAGGTACATACATATATGTTTGCATTTGTATTGGGAAAGATACCCCCACTAATCTGCTCTGTGTTCTACACCCCTTAGAGAGTATGCTGACTGTTTCCCAGCTTAAATTGAGTAGGGAGATAAAATAAGCCCTCTCTGGGGTTAGACAAGGTACAGGGCTAAACAGATGTTGCTTTCTTTCTTTTTTTTTAGATTTAGTTTATTGATTTTGACAGAGAGAAACAGAGACAGAGAGACAGAGAGAAGGGGGGAGGGTCCAGAGCAGTCTCCATAGTTGACAGCATTAGTTTTCCATATAGTTTCACTCCACAGGTGGGCACAGAGCTGCACAGGGCAGGAACTGGGCCGGGAGCCTCCCACATAGGTCCTGGCAAGAACTGAACTGGGGGTACATCCCAGTTCAGCATGTGGGTCCGCATGGGCTGGAGCCGGGATTTGATCCTTGGTCCTAGGGGCTTCAAAGCGAGCGCTTAACCCACTGAGCCATCCCAGCTTTCCCTGATGTTGCTTTCTATTTTATAACTTACCACCAACCTTCTCTTGTTAAGAGACCTTAATGAGAGACCTTTTCTTACATTACTAAGAAGTGGAGACATAACAAATGTACTAGAATTAATTTACATACTATATTACATTCAATAGAGATTTTTGAAGATCTTGTATCTTAATCCAAGGAATAACTCTTATAGTAGAAACGTTATTAGGATAAGTGAAGAGGCTTTCAGAATACTTCAAATTACATATGTTGCCATGTTGAATTTGAGATGTCTGTAAGATATTCAGATGAATATGTGGATGGATAATTAGAAGCACAGTTTTAGAATTTAGGAGCTAGATAAGAGCTAGAGGTGTGAAATTTGGGAGTCATTGGTCTATGGGTTGTAGTTGAAGTTTTGGACATATGTAAGGTCACTGAGGAAGAAATGAAAAGAGGAGTTCCCTAGGACAAGTTAGGACAGAAGTGTGAGCTGCACTAATGTGTGGACTACACTCTTAGTGACCTTGTAATCTCGTTACACTGATAGCACATGTATAAAGACTATTGGCATACCACTGCAAGTCTAAGAACCAAGTTTAGTTGACAGTTAGGCAATCTGCTTAAATGTTGCTGAAATAAAATTAATCAGAATGTCCCTTTCATGCAAAGACGGAAGTTAGTAAGATTCAGCCTACTAAAGATTTACTAAATATAAAGAACTGTGTTCAATCCCAATAGAGAAAAATCACAGATAAACTTGATCAGGTCTTACTACCCAAAAGTGAGGGAACCAGATGTGCAAACCACTTGATTGTTACATGTGGATGAGTGAAATAAGAGCTGTAGTAGCTGGATGCAGTAGGAGCTTAATAAAAGAATAATTAATTTCAAAGTAGTGTTATAAAGAAGTTTCACAGAAGAAAACGAAGGATAACTAAGGCAAACAAGTGAGAGGAGAGAACCTCAGCATGTTCAGTCTGGAGGCACGAAAGGGCTGAACTATGTTGAACTTGCTGGTCAAACACTGAGTATTATGGAGGTATCTGCTCACTCTTCATGTGTAGCCTCTCTAACCCCTACATCCTAGCCCCTACATAAGAAGAAGACAAGCACCTCCAAAATACAAAGGCCTGCTCCTAAGCAGTGGCTAATGGTGCTTTCCAACAAGAACTTCCCAGTGATACAGCAATAACAATGAGCACTTCAGTTTCTTCAACATGAGAGAGAGAACCCCAGAACAGTGTACATCCCATAGTATTCCTATTGAAATATAGTGGGAATCACTTTACTTAAAAGATAAGAGATATTTTTAGTAACTGTAAAAGAACAAAACTATAATGAACTGTTACTGACCAGTTGGGTAAGGGTTTACCCTGGAGGCCATGCCTTCTTGGTTTTTTTAAGGAGAAAGGACAAAAATGAAAGAGGAGGGCATGCTTCTCTTAAAAAAGACACTTGTCTTTCCCTGGCATGTGCAATGTTATCAGTGCACTTTTGAGGTCTTTGTGTTTAAAAAACTTTGCATGGTGGGTATTAAATTTTAACAATTAATTTGGGGGGTGGGGAGGTGTGCACAAATATTCAGACCATAGAATATACTTTCTAGTTACAACTGTTATATATCACAAAGGTTAATAAGAATTTAATTATTGACATTGTCATCTCTTCCATTGGTCTGTGAGGGCAGATCCAGTCTTGTTAAGTAGTTCCAGCACAAAACAAGGTGCCAGGCATGTGGTATGAGCTCCATAAGTGCCTTTCAAACTGAATATATGAGTATTATAGAAATTATTGCAACCTAAAAATTCTATTTGAACTCTTCAAAGTTATTCTTTTTCTTATATTGGTCAAATTGCTGAAGAAAATTTGTAAATACAAATTATATTACTGAACAAATATACTTCTAGATAAGACAATGCCAAGTATGACTTAGAGGAGCCATAACATTGTGGGGAAAATTGAAGGTCTAGGTATGACTAGGTCCTAGCTTTGGCTTTGCACTACAAACCTTGTAGTGGTGGGTAGTTTACATATCATCCGTGTATGTAACCATCTATATATCTATGTGTCTATATATCTATCATCTATTATCTATCTATCTACTATCATCATCATCATCATCATCATCATATCAGTCTATCTATCTATCATCTCTCTTTTACTTCTCCAAGTGTTGTGTTGCCATCTTTTAAATTATACCATTGGACCAAATCAATATTGTAACCTGATTGGGGATATGGTAGAGGAAGACAGTGTGGGATTATTATACCCTTTGATTTTGGGTTTTGTGAATTTATTTATTAATGCAGTCTAAAGTTTCCCCCACTTTTTCTTAGAGAAGGCATATCATATTAATGTATTCTAGTGAGCTTTCAGTTAATTAGAATTTCTAGATTATTCAAATTGAACTGCTGTTCATAGTCTACCTTTTTTTTAAGCTTTATTTTTGTTTTTGAGAGAGAGACACACACACACACGGACACAGAGAAGGGGGAGGGCCCAGAGCAGTTTCCACAGTTGTATGTCACTAGTTTTCTACGTAGTTTCATTCCACAGGTGGGCGTGGGTCTGCACAGGGCAGGAACTGGCCACAGACCACCCACAAGGGAAGCATGTCCTGGGTGGAAGCCAAATCGGCGGCCTCCCACATAGGAGGCTAGCTCTGGTGAGAACCAAACTGGGGGCACACCCCAGTTCAGTAAGTGGGTCTACATGGGCTGGAGCCGGGATTCAATCCTCGGACCCCAGAGCTGCAAGACGAGGGCTAAACCCACTGAGCCATCTCAGCACCCACTTAGTCTTCAATTTTGTGATTTAGTTTTTGGAACCTGAAATGGTCTTCATAATAACTCAAATAAATTTAATATTTGTTTTGTTTTGCTTAGTATTTCACTAGTTGTGATACCTTTGAACATTAATTCTGTTTTATAACATATTAGTTATCCTCCTAATTTTCAGGCCATTTGTGGATCTGAAATGTATTTGCTAATTTTTCATGTAAATGATTACCTTAAAATATTAACTAGAACAGATTTAAGGACTTAATCCTATAGTATTTTATTGGAGACTTTGTTCCAGGTTGAGAACAAATGATTAATTAATACTCTGGTAATGCTTGTTTATAACTAACAGTAAATCTATCCTACTGAACTATCATTGAGTCATATGTTTACAAAGATTCTAGTTCCAGCCTGGTCCTAAAATTTCAGGGGATTCACTAGGTTGGGATAATTTTATTTTAAATTACTTGAAAGCCCAAAGCAAATGTAAATGTGAAATTGTCCCACAGGAGCAACCAAGATTCCCAGGGGGCCCTGGAACCCTTCCCTGCCCCCTTTAGAGGTTGTACAAGGTTGAAAATGCTTTGTCAGAGGTGAATCTTAAAATTAATATATGTATACTCTTGAAAAGCTTAGCTATCTGGTTCTGTCCTGTGATTTTAGAGCAAAACTGTCTTTAGGGCAAATTAGAAAGCAGACCAGAATTACTTTATTCCAGTTTGGCACAACCTTCCCTGCTTCTGTAACACATCTTCTTGCTCTTGGAGGTTGGTTTGGTTTACTTCATTTCTCCCAACTTCCCCTCCTCTGTCTCTTATTAGCTGGAACACACCCTCTGCTCTGAGCTCCCCCCTTTCAATCAAGATTGTCACTCTAGGATCCAAGATGGCAGCATGAGAGGAGAACGCCGATAACTGACTGGGAAGGGCCTTGTGAACAGAGGGGAATCCACAGGGGAAACCCTGAGAAGAAACCTCAACTAAGAGAACCACACAACACGGAACAACATACAAAGGTTAGAGAAAAAAGGGGAGAGCGGGAGGAAAAGGGGAGCAGCGGTTCGGGGACAGAGACTCGGAGCGCGGCCCGGGGCTGGCAAAAACAAAGGGGGACTGGGGGACTACGGTCAAAGTGGAGCTGGATTGAGGGCGGGCTGGAAGCCGAGACCTAGGGAGCGTGGAATCCCCACAAGACTGTGGACAATTTAACATCCGAACTCAAGGGACAGCACACAGTGCCCTAATCAGATCACAGAGCCTAAAGTGGAACAGGGACTGTGGAGCAGGGTGGCTGCAGTTCCCAGCAGGTGGGGTGAGAGCGGGGCACCAGCCCACAACAGCTCAGTACCCCTGATTTACGGAGGAGATTGACTGTGAAGGAGCGCCTTCTGAGGACAGGGCTCTTGGAGTGAGGGCTGGGGCTTGAGTGGGCATAGCTGCATTAGACCTGCTTAGAGTGAATCCAGTGGTCTCAACAGAGCCGGGAGCGTAGAGCAGCTGCCGCCCAAGTTACAGCCTGTGCGCGCAGGGCTTTTGGCGCCCCACCCACCGGGCCTCCGTGGCAATGCTACCAGCGTGCAACTGGGCTTTTGGCGCCCGGCCTACCGGGCCGCAGCGACACCGCTGCTTGCTTGCCAGTGCGCAATTGGGCTTTTGGTGCCCCGCTCACCAGGCCGCTGCCGCGACTCTGCCTGCTCGGAAGTGACTCTGCCTGCGTGGAAGTGCACGGCTGGGCTCTTGGCGCCCCGCCCACTGGGCAGCTGCGCATCACTGCGTGCGCACACCGGGCTTTCGGTGCCCCACCCACTGGGCCGCCCCGCAGTGCCGCTGCCTGCTCGCCGGTGCACTACAGGGATTTTGGCACCCTGCTCGCCAGGCTGCCGCAGCACCGCTGCCTGTGCGCGGGACCGGCTTTCGGCGCCCTGCCCACCAGGCCGCAGCAGCGCTGCTGCCTGCTCGCGAGTGCGCAGCTGGGCTTTTGGCGTCTTTCCCACCGGGCCTCTGGGGCGTGGCGGACCGCGCGCACAACTGGGCTGCCTGCCGGGTCTCCGCGGTGTCATTGCCTGTGTGTGGGACTGCGCAGCCGACCGGGGCCTCTGCCAAGCCCCAGCCCATCCAAGTGCTGCCCTGCGGGTGTGCCTTACACATACAATTGAAGGAGGGGTAGCCAGGAGGAGGAAAGACCAGAGCTCCTGCGCCCCGCCCACACTGAACCACCAGCCCCCCTGCTGAAAGAAGAATCTGCTATTGTGTCTCAGGCCCACCCTAGCTCCTACTCACATGCCCCCACCCCTGGCCACACCTTTACTACCCTGCTATTTAACAGCTAAGACAGCAACCTGAAGTGCCCCAGGACACAGAAGCTGTCTGCTTTCCCCAACCCTCTCCCAAAATCTCCTTCTCCCACAACTGAGTCCAAAAGAAAAAATAAGGAGAAGCCCATCTGATAGACAAACCCCCAGAGGGAAAACAGACTCATGAGTAAAGCAAAAAGAACCACATCAAACACAATGCACACCTCAGAATCCAAAGCCCCTCCAGAAGATCAGGGGCAGTCTTTAGTAAAGGACCTTGCACACTTGGAATCAAATCTAAGTGAAACAGAATTCAGGGCTGCATTAATCAAGACACTCAGAGAGCTCACTCAATG